>JANAVB010023600.1:3509684-3769684 GCA_029216955.1 Iris pallida
GATGGCTGGGCTAGTAAACAACATCTGCGGTGAAAGAATTGCTGGCGGCTCCGTGAAGAGCATCCTGTGGGGGAAGAAGTGCTGGCTGAGCTGGTAGGAGAGATCCTGTGGGGGAAGAAGTACTGGCTGTAAGAGAGCACCTGTGGGGGCAAGAAGTGTTGGCTGATCTTGTAGAAGAGCGTTCATTAGGTTATTTATATATTTTCTTTTCCTATTTCCTATTTTTATTTTCTTTACAGGTAGCAGGGAAGGTGTTCATAGCATTTTCTGTGATATGCATTTCCCGTTAACAACACCGAGTGAAAGTTATACAGATTGTAGAGAGACACGAGAAATAAGTGTCAAGGATGCTTCCACATTGTTGCTTCTCTCTCCTTTTTAAAGGAAACCGGCTCTCTAGCCCGCGTGGCCGAGTGCAGCACTTATGTCAAGAAGACGGTGGAGACAGTGAAAAGCTCGGTCGCGTCTGTGTTCGAAAGTCCTACCATGGAGGAGGATTAGCTAGGTCGTGGCTTATATATATTATCCAGTAGTTTCTTGTGTTATTCGAGTAGTTTTATTATTTTATCAGCTATTCCCATGTTTACTTTTAATTTGCTTTATCCAGTAGTTTCTTGTGTTATCGAGTAGTTTATTATGTTATCACTCCATGTTTACTTTTAATTTGCTTGCAACCGTTTACTTAATTTGCTTTTATTATTATATTATTATTATTATTATATTATTAATTATTATTATTCTTATTATTATTATTATTATTATTATTATTTTAAACTTATTATTATTATTATTATTATACTATAATTATTATTATAATAATAGTTATATTATTTTGTTATTATTATAATAATTATTATAATTACTATAATAATAATATATTATTATTATTATTATTATTATTATTATTATTATTGTTATTATGTTGTTATTATTATATAATTATTATTTTAATTATAATAATAATAACTATTATTATTATTTATATAATATATAATAATGTAATATATATTAATAATAATAATCATAATAATTATAATAATTATTATTATTATTATTATCATAATAATAATTATTATTATTATTATTATTATTATTATATATTAATAATGACTATTATAATAATAATAATAATTATTATTATTATTATTATTATTATTATTATATTATTATTATTATTATTATAGTTATAATAATAATAATAATAATGATTATTATAATTATAATTATGAAACAATGTAAAAGATTTACTCAAATTTTCATAATCTAGCCAAAAATAAACATGAACCATCTTTTGAATAATGCGCATTTGCATCAGAGCTGCGAAAAGATTGCAAGGAAGTTGCTTTTCTATCTTTTGGCCTAAGGGTATTTTGTTATACAATTATGTTATGGATGAGAAGTTTGTATGTTTCGTTGGCACGACATACGACGATCTTGATCATAGTTACTGGGTGCACCTAAAATTTGTCATCGAACTCCAACGAGTACTACCATTCAGGTTCGGGGTACATTTTCTCTCCAGATTGCTATGGTTTTCGATCTTAAATTAGACTATCTGAATGAGTCACTAAAATTTATTATAAATTTGGTTTCAACAAGGTTCTTTCAATGCTAAATAAGTTTTAAAAACAAATTAACGTTTCTTGTCAACTAGGATTCATGCATGGTTAAACATTTATAAAATTTTAACTCCGTAATCCGACACCATTGTTATTTTTTTATTGCTTATTTGACACCGTTCTTTTTCAACAAGTTGGTCATGCAAAGAGGATGCTTACGAGAGTTTGCAATGCTTTTGTCATTTTTTTTACGAAGGTTCTAAGTTGTTTGTGAATCTATTTTATGATTTATTTACATGTTTTGATTTTGATACTTAAAAGAAGTTTGTAAATCTATTTTAAGGTTCTAAGTTGTGATGGGCTTATCACTTAAATGGTTGTTTATTAGCGAATATATAGTAGTTAATTATAAGGGAATTAATAGTTTTTAATCCATCAATCTTGAAAACTTTTGTTCATACCAGTAAACACAAGAAGCAGTAATATATCATATGGGGTCCAATATCGAATTAGCAAAGTTTTAGGGGCTTCTTTATGAATTGTCTCCTTTTTAATACAACAACATGTATGTGCATACTGTGTTAGAATTTGATTGTACTTCACTGACGAGTACTTGCGAAGTTGAAAATGTCGTCGAGGCTTGCATCATGCATTTAGCAGCACTTTTCTTAAGGTGTTTCGGGCACTCCGGTAACGTCTTGGAGTCGGCACGCCAGAACACCCAGGATAAGACAGCCTTCTGCCGGAGGATCATCAGACGTTGTGAGACACCGGCGTAGGGAAGAACACCTTTTCTGGAAAACTTTGAAAGAGAGGAGAAAGACAGAATGAATACTCAGATTCTGTGTATTTTAGACTCAGAAATCTGTAGTATATATAGATGAATTCTGTTATTTCGTGAAGTCGCGACCCTTCCGAAACAGCATTCATTCACCTGTTCGCAGGTTCATTCACCCTTTCGTTTGTCTGGGCCGCTGCAAAAATAGGAATTTTCGGGGCGAGAATCGTCGCGAGGAGCCCGAGGCCCGAGCCTATGCCGTCTAAGTGCACAAGTGCGTCTACAATGCGCCATTATCGCCTCTACGCCCGCGCCCGTGCCCGAGCCCGATCCCGAGCCCGAGCCAGAGCCGGTGGTAACACCGACTACATTTTGATGAAGAGGATAAAACAACAACCAATGGTCACCCACTAGCAACCCTTTGGTTGTTGCACACTCCTCATGAGTGCACATACCTATTTAAGCACTCTCAAACCTTTCTCTTTTTCTGAAGTGGGACTAAAGTCCCTTCTCTCTCCTTTTCATCCTTTAAGAACAATAAATGGAATTAATTAATTCTAACAATCCCCCACTTGTTCCATAAATGATGGAAAGGAATTCCAGAATACAATACTTAAAGAATGTTAATACAGTTAGGTATCTTTCGATTTGAACCTAACCTTAGTAGATGCAACACAAGATCTTATCGGAATCTCTGGTAGCTGGGCTTTGAACCAGTTATTCCTTGTGATAAAATCGGTGTTACTTTACATACATTCTTTTGTAGTTCTTCGCCTACATCTCTCGCTTAGCACTATTAATGGCCATGTGCTGATCCTGTCTCGTGAATTTTATAAGATAAACTCCAGATCTTATTGAGACGGCACCATCTCTAAATTCACATAGGTGAAGTTCTTTCAGTATCTCTGTTGCTTTACAGATACATGTCAATATTACTAAATTTCATTAAGAGTTTTATAAACTCAACCCTCAAATTGCAACAGTCGACATAATTATGTCGTATACATCTAAATCAACAGTTTGTTGTTACCCATTGAATCTAAGGTTAAGGTTTTCTTAACATTAGATTGGGTTGCTACTGTTGTTGGAACTCTTACTCAAGGAGTTTCAATCCCATACCTCTCAAGGTAGATTTTACTAAATCCCTAGCTAGTGGTTTAGTAAAGGGATCAGCTAAGTTATAGATGGTACGCACATACGTAAGAGAAATGATACCATATTTAATCAATTTTCTTACGTAGGTATGTCTTAGACTTATATGTCTAGACTTCCCATTATACACTTCGTTGTAGGCTCTTGCTAGAGTAGCTTGACTATCGCAATGTATTGACACTTTTGATACATTATCCTTAGCCAGCGGAACTTCTAATAGAAGATCCCTCAACCACTCAGCTTCTTATCCTGCAGAAGCTAGAGCCACAAACTCTGACTCCATGGTCGAATGGGTAATGCACGTTTGTTTCTTGCTTTTCCAAGAAACTGCCCCTCCGGCAAGTGTAAATACCCAACCTGTCGTAGATTTGTTATCTCTGACACTTGATATCCAACTAGCGTCGGTATATCATTATAATACGGCAGGAAATCTACCATACTGTAATCCAAGATTCTTAGTTTTCAAAAGATAACCAAAAATTCTTCCGATAGCCCTCCAATGCTCATTATTAGGGTTTCTAGTAAATCTACTCATTTTACTAACTGCAAATGCTATATCAGGTCTTGTGCATTGCATTAAATACATAAGACATCCAATAGCACTTGCGTATTCTAATTGAGCGATGGCTCTTCTAGAATTCTTTTCTAGTTTAACACTTGGATCAAATGGAGTGTTCACTTCTTTAAACTTTAGGTGTTTGAACTTGTCTAGCACTTTCTCAACATAGTACGACGGCGTAAGTTCAAAACCTCCACTGTTTTGTATTACTTTGATCCTCAAAATAGTATCAACTATTCTAAGATCTTTCATCTTGAATGTGGAAGTTAGAAATCTCTTCGTTTCTGTAATTCCACTCATCTCGTTGCTAATGATCAACATATCATCAATGTAGAGACAAAGAAATATCACGATATTTTTATATACTTTAGTGTATAAACACTTATCATAAACATTGTGAACAAAGCCATTAGAAATTATGACTGAGTCAAATTTCTGATGCCACTACTTTGGTACTTATTTTAATCCGTACAAGGATTTAACAAGTTTGCATACCTTTTGTTCATTTTTTGGGAGCACGAACCCTTCCGGTTGCTCCATGTAAATCTCCTCATCGAGATCTCCATTTAAGAATACCGTTTTGACATCCATCTGATGAATATTAAGATGATGCAATGAAGCTAACGCAAACAATATTCTAATTGTAGTTGTTCTTGCTACTGGTGCATATGTGTCAAAATAATCAATTCCTTCTCTTTGTCGAAATCCTTTGGCTACTAGTCTAGCCTTGTAGGTGTTTAAAGTACCATCACTATGATACTTTCTCCTGAACACCCACTTATATCCAATAGGTCTTGACCCTTTGGGCAGATCGACAATTTCCCAAGTGTGGTTAGATATTATCGAATCCATCTCATCTTGGATAGCATCTTTCCAAAAGGATGAGTCCCTCGAAGCTATTGCTTCCTTAAAAGTTTTAGGATCATCTTCCACCTGAAGAATGATAGGAATCTTTCGAATAAATTTCTTCGTATTTCCTTCTACTAAGTAAAAGGAAATAAGTTGAGAATCTATTTCGTCAGTTCCTAGATCCTTAGCCTTTCGAACTCTCTTGCTGATCTGAAGCTCGGGTTGTTTTTTAACTAACCGTGAAGAGCTCTCCTCACGAGACTCTTCATTAGCAGGAATCTCAGAATCTTTATTCTTAGTAATAAGGTTCTCGAAAAATTCCACATCTCTGGATTCGACAATAATGTTAGACTCTAAGTTTAAAAGTCGATATGCCTTACTATTCGCAGCATAACCTACAAAAGCACTTTTGATTCCACGAGGACCTAATTTGGTCCTTTTAGGATCCATGTTTTTGTAATAAGCTATGCACCCCCCACACTCTAAAATAACTGATATTAGGCTTACGGCCTTTCCATATCTCATATGGTGAAATACCAGTTTTTTTAAAGGAATTCGGTTCATTATATGACATGCAGTAAGTAAAGCTTTGTAGAAGCATAGAATTTTAGGACCAGAAATTCTATGCGCCTAACATCACATGTAACACCCAGTTTTCCAGATGAGGGTAATTTTAAAATTTTGTAATTATAATAATTATTATTGATATTTATTTCACATTATGATTTTTAGTGATTTTTAATAATTTTTAAACTATTCAAAAACTGCTTTAAGTCATGACTTATGATTTTGATGTGCTGCCAGTAAAACCCTAGTGACTGCATGACCTAGAGCCTAACCATGTCATTAGGATGATTTAATTATCATTTTTAGCCTAGGGGTAATTCGGTCATTTTGGCTTATTTGAATTTTTAATTAATTTAATGAATTGGTAAATTCTTGTTTGACTTTGATTTGTTGAGACCTAGTGGACTAGCCTAGAACCTAACCCTAGCTATGGTAACCCTAGTCTAACTTAGGTTAACCTACTTTTAGTCATTAGAAACTAATTTTGGAATAGGAGGATTAGTTGAGTGAAATCATTTCATGATTTATGGTTTAATGAAATGACTTATGATTTCATGACTTAATGACTTATGACTTGGCCCATGGCCCATAACTAGAAGCCCTAAACCTAACCAAACCCTAAGTGACCAGCCACATAGGGATCCCCACCCTATATAAACACTTATTTATTAGGGCTTGCCTCTTTTTTTATTCCAACACTTGGAGAAAAGAAAGGTATTTTTCCCCCCTTCCAAAAATTCCCATTTATTCATTTGATCTCCTTTTTCATCCTAGTCTTTTGCATTAGGTTCTAATTTTTGTATATTTAATATTTCTGGAGGTTAATCTCAGTTTTGGGCTCAATTGGAGCATTTGGCCATCAAGAGGAACACCCCCCATTTGGAGCTTTTCTATGCAATTTGCACCTATAGGTAAAACCCTTTAAATTGCATTATTATTGTGATTTCTTTGCATGATGGTTTAGGAATAGGTGTCCCCTAATTTTGTAGAAATTTCATGTCATTTGCATTAGGTTTCATGTCCGTATCGGACACGTATCGAACCTATAGGCTAGGTGTTCGACGAAATGCCCGAACCGATTCGATTTACAAATTTTGCAAATATATTTAAATAGAATCCTAGATCTATGGTTTTCTTATTGATTTCTGTATTTCCTTCATGATTTTAGAGTCGTGTCGTGTCCACACGAGGACACGAACACGCAGTCCGTGCACTGTGCACTGTGTCCTGCATCACGGGGTCTATTTCTCCCGACACAGGACACGTGGACACACCAAATTTTGTGTGAGTGTTGGGTCAGTGACTGCCACCATGCTCCCAAAATTTGGGAGCATCTTGTTTTGTGTGCGAGAAGAAATCCTTCCTGCACTGGTCGTATGGGACACGCACGAGCTGTCGATTTCGCGCTGGAACGCGTCTGATACACGTTTGGCACGGACACGACACGTGTCTTGGACACGGTGCAGGGACATACACGTGTAGCCCTATATGTGGCGAACACGTGAGCACGAGCACGAGTCATGTCGTGCCCTGTGTCGCACGCGGGACACGTGTGCATGCGTGCACGACGCAGCGCACTGTTCTGTGCGTCTGTGAGTGTTTGAGTGGTTTGGACACGCTCGTGTCCACTTGGTGGGACACGAACGAGTGTCACGACACGTGCACATGTTGTTATGATTTACCAACCTTTATTTCTTCGTGTTATCATGTATTTGTAGATCAAATCGAAGTTTTCCAAATATCATTGATACCATGTGTTTATTTCAAAAATCCTGAATTGATTTCCTTTTTAATCTGATTTAAATGTTATTTTAAATCACTAAATTGATTTCTACATGTGTAATGGATACTGCCAAATCGGATTTTCATGTTAGATTGGGTTTTGCAATAGTGAAATAGAATTTGAATATTTGAAATGGGCTTTGAACTGTGCTTCCTGAGAACAGTTGCACCATTGAGAATTCACACACATACGAATTGAATTTTGATGTTATTTGCCGTATTTTGATTCATTACACATGTATTAGACTACTTTTAATCTTGGTTATTGATAGGTGTTAGGTTTTGGGATTTCAATTTGGTTTTGGTATCGGGTTAGAATTGTCATTGACACTATACACTGTTGAAATTCCTGAACTCTAATTTCCCTGTTAAGTTGATTTCGAATGATAATTTGCCATGATAGATTCAATCACCTGTGTGTTAGTTACTGCCAATGTGGGGTTTTGGGTTATGGTTGAATTTTGGTTCGAATTGTGTGGGATGGATGAGTAATTACTGGACTGACAGCTAACTGTCAGTAGGATAACTGAATCCCTGAGTTTTAATCTCAGTTTTCCTGAGAACTTATAATTGATCATGTACATTTTCAATCCTCATATCAATCACATGACACCCATTGCAATTCTCGATTTTGTACACATATTGACACCTGAGAATATAGCCTATACACATTACAAATCCTATCATCACCTTGACGACACACCTTCCCATGCACCCACACACAATTATAGCACATATTACACATATTAATTTCCTAAGAACTAATCTACCTACTGTCCTATACACACGCATGGATGTCCACATTGTCATTTCAGTCCATTGCTTGGACACTCAATTACTGTCCAGGCAATGAGGTTCAGTCCTCTTTTGCAAACAGAGTAATTCAGTCCACCTATTACCTATAGCAGTCTAGGTTGACCCTCATTCTCTGTTTTTCCTAAACACATACCCACACAGCCCATATACACACACACACCCTTATTTCAGTGATCACACACACAGTTTTTATGTTAATTCGATTTTCTGAAACCTATCTAAACTGGTTTCCTGTGACTGTACACACAATATCACACACACACTCAATGTTCCATTCACACACACACATGTTATAGCCATGTGTTAACTGTCACTTGAATTCATATTCCCATTTGACACTCTACTACTTCCTATTACACTATTAGCCCTACACACACATTGATATATACATCTAGCCTACATTCATGTATCACACAATAGTGTATCACAAGTGCACTCACACACACAAATTGTATGCCACACACATTGATACATTACATTGTCTTCTATGTAAACACACACTCTTTTGTCATGTGCACATACACCCTTTTTATATGCGCTCATGTACACACACACACATGTCTATCTCATATGTAATATAAAGGTTATTGGCCTATATGTATATATATGAATATTTTGTCTATATGGCATATAGCCTATGAGTGTATATCTCTATATGATGATAATACCTATATATGCCATGCCTAGTATAGCTTTGCATATCATTCTATAGCCTATGGTACATATATACATTATATTGGTGTATGGTACTTGGCATGGTTGTACTAGTGTGGTCATATTGGCTTGTGCTTGTACTTGATTGCTAGATTAGGCTTGGTTAGGTCTAGTGAGACTTGACTAGACTAGGATTGACCTAGTTTGACTAGTGTAGTTGACTTGAGTTGACCCAGAGTTGACCAAGTTGACTTGGACCTAGTTTGACCTAGACAGTTGACCAGGTTTGACTTAGAGTTGACTTTGACCTAGATTGGCCTAGAAATCATGTAGATTGCATCATAAACGTCATTTACCTTGTTTTAAACACATTATAACCTGTACTGTTCTATTTAGGAGATTGTGACTCCGGTGCAGACATCTGATATTACACTACTCTTTTCAGAGTATCAGGCGAGTACATTCTCTGATAGTTCTTCCATTTACTTGTCGTTTACTCTATTTCAGTTGTAGCTAGTTCTATCTGATTCTCTGTTTCAAACACGATTTGATATTGTTGGATCCATTTCATGCGACACTCACTTATTTAAGTCTGGCCTCTATTTCTGGAACCACCTACTGGAACCACCCTGGAATCATTTACTGGAACCATTCGTGTACTGGCTGGACTTATACCTAGTTTCGTATCGGATTATAGATTCACTTGTACTTGCTGGGCGGAAAAATATTGGAATAGGCATGTGAACATACCCAAATACTGAAACCACTCCCTTAGAATTATACTGGAACGATAGCCATCCCACACTTGGCCGAGTGTGCGGTGTGCCGTATTACCTACAGCCGTTCACATGTCGATCCCGATATTTTAAAACACACTGTTAGAGTATAGGCTAGACTCACCCTGGAACCTTTGATCACCAACTGGACTCACCTTATACCGGACTCATCTTGTACTGGAACCACCTGGTATCAGATTCATGTTTTCTGGATTTACTTGGGTTTTGCACTTGTTACATTTACTATCTGGACTTATTATGTTACCTTAGTTCAGCTAGATTTATTTTACAGTCTTCATTGCTATCATTCTTCTCTTGTTTTAGTTACTTTACTTTCCTTGTATCTTACTGCTTCTCTGTACCACAACCTAAATATAAACTGCCATATTCATCAATAAAACTGTTTATAACTGCTTTATGGTTCTCTGTCATTTAATTGGGATTTCTTGATGAGTTGTACTCGTTCCTGTCCTGACTAGACCTGTTGAAATTTTACAGATGATTGTCCTGAGGATACATACCCTACATATTATGGACCCGGAGACGGGATGACTACCTTTGGCCCCGACACTCAGGAGTGATCGGGATTTAGTTTAGTAGACTAGCATATGTTTTCATGTTGAATTTGTTATAGAAGATTTAAGACTTGTGTAGTATTTGAGATTTGTTGAGAGTTGTTATTATTTTAGTAGTTGTCTTCTATTCTTAGATAATTCTTCTGTGATTATCTTATCTTGCTTAGACTGTGATTGAGTTACAATATTTTATACTTGTCCTCCGTTCGGAGTTGATCATGATAAGTACATTATAATTATGTGAGTTGCTGGTTAGATAGTAACCTAGGACAGCGCTCTACCGCCGACACTACGGCATAGGCTGGGCGTCGTTACATACTCGTACCCTCACAGAGGGTGCGGGTCGTGACACCACATGCGCCAGGAAGCTCAGATGAAGTACTTGGCACAGCAAAGCATAGACATTAAAAGAATATTTTTATTTTCATATAAAAGTCTATTACATGTCTTAAAAAGAGCTGTACAAAGGAGAATTTCTACAAAGAAAAGACCCTAAGTCTATAGCTAGGCACAACAACCACCATGTGCTCTCAAAACAGGCACATCTTGCCATGCGCTCCCAAACAAGCGCATCTCGCCATGCGCTCTCAGCCAGGTGCATCCCTTTAGCAGCTCAGTTATGTACATCCTCAGTCATGTGCATCCTCAGTTATGTGCATGCCTTCAACGGCTCAGTTATACGCATTCCTTCAGCAGCTCAGTTATGTGCCGTCCTTCAGTATCCCAGTCATGTGCATCATGAAGTGTCAGCATATGCGCCATCAAATGCTTCGGCTAATGAAGCATTTATTAAGCAGAACGAGGGTGGAAATCAACCATCTAGCTTCAAAAGAGCCTCCAAAGACCGAGGAAGACCGCAATCGAAATACGGCTAAAGGAGCAGCTTTCAACACAACCAGAATGGGCAACACCCACTGTGACAGAACAAAGAGCCTCCAAAGCCGCAGTACCGCAATTCTGATCTACGACTCTTCCAGCATAACGGAGACGAGGCTCGAGCATCTCGATCTTTGGATGCAACAAGCACCTTTTGCAAGCCTCAGAAGCCCTCGACTCCGACTTTTGGATGTAACAGTCACCTTCAAGTGCATCAATGAAGAAAATACGTCGCATCTTCACCCTCGGGAGCATCTCATCAACAGAATGGGCTCGAGCAAACAAATTCATTTTCGGGAGGACGTGAGAGAATGAGAAGCAAACTCTCTCCATGCCACTATTTATAGGCCAGGCAAATAAAACCCATGCGCCAAGTGGCTGGCTCTCCGAATCCTGTGCAATGAATTTGCATTAAATGGTAATGAACCTGACGCTTCGAATTTAGCCAAGTCAAAAATGGCTATTTAAAGCACTCGAAGAACGTAACAGTCGGACCAATAAAGACGTATCATACGAAGCAGATGCGCCGGTCAGACCGTGCATCATATAGACGTGCCCATCAGCTCCTCATAAGGATGCTCCCCTATGCGTCTCCATGCGCCTAGTGGAACGCCGATCGATGCGCCCACTCAACAGCCCATCACCTGTCAAGAACATTAAATGCTGAAGTCTGACAGAGTTGGCAGCAAGTCCCCCGAGGACTGAACAGTTGACAGCTTTTTCAGAAGACGAAGCGTCGCCGACGTCAGCATCATTATTGCTCCCCTCCGGCGGTTACAAGCCACATGGCCGCCCAACCATCTCGCATGTGCCTTCGCAGCCATATGCCTAAATCTCTGCATGCGCCTCAAAAGCCGTGCGCCTCAGACTTTTCTCTGATCCCTAAAGACAGAAGTAAAGTCACTACTGAAGCCCCGCATGCGCCTCAAAAGCCATGCGCCCCGACTGGTTCGTGACTCCTAAAGGTTACGAGCCAAAGTCTCCTCGTGCGCCCAATCCAAGGCGCATCCTATCAGATCACTCCCCACCAAATCTGAGATCTTCGAGCCATGGACCTACGACACGCTTCTTTTGACTTGATTCAGCCTATGAAGGGGTACTAATCACCCAAGATCTCAACAACTGAAAGATCCTCTCTATTGCTACATGTCAGCTCTGCCGCAGCCCACAACAGCAACAAGAAGGGTTCAACTCCTCAATCAGAGCGCATCGTCCATGCGCCTCCATCAGCTATCACCACGTGGCGTCCCCGCGTACAGGCGCATCCTACATGCGCGCATAAGCAACCAGCCTGCAAAGCTATAAATAGAGGGATCACTTCTTTCTTACACACATCGCATAACCACCGATATACAGAGAGGCAGATACAGACACTCAACGTCTTTGCCCTCTCCGCAAGCTCCAGTACCCAGAGCAACTCAGACCTTCAGAGAACCGATAACCGTCGTCATATCGTCAACGGAGTCAACGTATTACCACTCACTCTATCGGCAGAAGGGACCCAGATAAACAAAAGTGTACTCCTAGGACTACGTCTAAGTCCTACATTGTAACAATGTTCTGTTTGTAATTGAAATTTTCAATCAAAAGATTTTAATGGCAAACAAGCTGGCGACTCTGCTGGGGACCTCTTTCTCCTCTACCGAGAAAGTTGTGTCGTAATCCGACGATATGAAGGTGGTCTTCTCCCACAAGACGCTGGTCGTACGCCTCAATCAACAGGCGTATGAGGAGTTCATCTCTGAAGGCTGTGCGAGTCCTTCGAAGCGGCTGCCGAAGCTGAAGAAGACTGGCCAAATCTGGGTGTGCAAGGTCGACGCCTCTGGCACCACCACCGAAGGAGATGCGCCAATGCAGCCTTCCCTTTCCGCTGACGTCCTCAGCAACCAAGATGCACCCACCGGTGCAGCACATCTCTCGAGGAAACATGCGACTGACCACATTCCCCAGCCATCTTTCTCTCAGGCGAGGAAGATGCATCGACGGAGCAGGGGCGCAGCTAATGCCGCGCGCATCATCTCTGATGTGCCACAGAAGGTCTCTTTCTTTGACAGACTCACTCGCTGTAGTGGCGAAGAAAATTTGTATTCTGAGTACTATGCACCCCAGCGGGCTAGTACGAAGAAGTCCAAGGCAGCACGGGCCATGCGCCTCAAACGTGCTATGCCGGCAGCAAACCAGAAGCATGCGCTCACAATTAGGCACGCTGCTGATAATAAGCTGTATAAGGTCGACTCGGGTGCTTCTGCGCCGGAAATGAGTCGACCTTCAAAGTCCTTGTCTCACTTGGGCGCATCTGTTGCGTTCGCAACCAAGTCGAGCAAGGCAAACTCTGTGGTCTTGAACTTTCGCGCCTCCACTGGTTGTACGTCTGAGGTTCGTTCAAGTCACTGTAAATGTTGTTCCCCCACTACTGATCTGAGCGCCTGTTTGGTGTTGGATCAGGGGGCGCAGCATTCACTTGACCATCCCGGCGCTTGGCTTTGCCATGCGCCTGATGGGGGTACGAAGGTGGCACTCTCCTCCAACGATCTGCGTAACGTGATCACTCACAAACGCCGATCAGGAGAGTCGATTGACAAGCACAATGCGTCTCTCACAGGGCACACTTGTGTTGTAGTCTCCATCAACTGTTGTTGCAAGGCAGCAGTTCTACCAAGACAGTCGGTGTTCCAGCGGCTGCAATCATCAATACCCCTCTGACGTCGCCTCGGGAAGAAGGTGTCAATAAAAGAGGAGCCAGAACTAAAAGTTACTTCATGCAACGTGATCTCTAACTCCTCGTCAGTCCAAAAGGTGACTGGCGATTCCTCGTCCTCGTCCAAGAGCCAGCCGAGGAAAACAAAGACAATTGTCCCGTCCTCCGGAGTGTTTGAAGGCACTCGGAGGAGAAAGAAGATCTTGGAGGAAGCTGGGGGTAGTCAAGCCCTTGTTGATCCTCCTTCTGAAGACAAAGATGTCCTCCAGAGCACAGCTGGGGTGGAAGTCAGCCTCCCGGATGTAGCTGGGGGTAGTCTAGCCCCTGTGAATCTGCGCCTCGAAGACGAAGAAGTCCTCCAAGACAGAACTGGGGGTAATCAGGCCCTCACGGATACTTCTACCGAAGACGAGGGTGTCCTCCAAAACATAGCTGGGGGTAGCCAGGACGAAGCTCCAGGAGAGGCAACTCCCCTACAAGAGAGTGAGGCCGAAAATGAAGCCTCAACTGATCCATCCGACTCCAGCCATGTCATGACAGTATAAATGACTGGAGGTGATACCGAGCCGGATGCGCCGCCAGCAGACCTCGTCCAGTGCATGGATACCCTGGAGGGAGGACTCAAAACTGTCACGCCCCAGTACCGAAATACGGAGACGGACTAGGCCAGCTACTCCATATGAGGTACGTAACGTCATACGACAATTGTGGCTGTCGAGAGACTAGGGGGTACATGCTACAATCAAGTCTCCCATGGTTCCACAGAGTTCTATGTCTCAATCAATCAAATCACATCAGCAAATAAATGAACATTAAAGACAAAGCAGTAAGGCGTCCCCGACGCTTCATCAAAATGATCATGAGAGACTAGCTTTATAATTTAGCTATCTCAGAGAGTCAGGAGTACAAAATTATACACAGCTGCAGTCTGTTTAATTACAATTATGTACTGACACAAAATATCAAGTAATCCGGCTAACAGGTGCCGGTAGCTAAATGCCGCACAAAATATAAGCAGGAGTGGTGGAGAAGAAACCCACTCGAGTCCCCGAACCGCCATGCTCCTAGTATGCACCATGGATGTCAGGAAGGAAGATCGTGTCCTCTGGCTCTGCTATGAGATCTGGCCAAACAAAACCAGCGGGGTCAGCCCCGAATAGCAAGTACCGCCAAAGGGGCACAAGAGTTAAGATTAAAAACCCAGTTAATAGAATGATTGATAATAGTAATACTTATGCAACTATTATAGGGTAGCGCAACATCCTCGAACCCATGGGGCACCCTTACAACCAAACAAGGACAAAAGGTGCCGTATGGAGTCGGGACGTGTCGTACTCTATAACTTTCGCATAAGTTAAAGGGTATAAACAATAAAATCTCCTGATCGTGACTTCGGTCGATAGCCTATCGCAGCACAATAACCAACCCAACAATCAAACAAGAACATGGGTTGGATCATGTACCATGATAGACCATGTTCCTCAGTCATTCACAGAAGTAACACTTCACAACCAGAATAAATCTTCCGTTCATAACTTCGGTCCACAGCCTGTCCTAGTACGATAACCAACCCAACAATTAAACAAGAACATGGGTTGGATCACGTACCATGACAGTCCGCTTCCCTCAGTTATTCACGGGAGGTAATAAGATACAAGCAAGTCGTTTTCACGGCCAATCAAGTCTACGAGTTTCTAGTGGGACGAGGTTATCCTCGCATCATGTTATTTAGAAATCCTCAGATCGTATCTTTCCAGCAAGGCTAGCCAACCCAGGGGTTCGCGTAGACAGGTATGATTGAGCACAGGTCCCTCGTAAGGCCACCTTGCCAAAACATATAATATATAGCAGGAATTAATCGGATACAGTCATCCACTCGTTGCAGATGACACAGTATCCGTGGAGACCAGCCGGCGCATCGAGACAATATCTCAAGGCGGCTGGTGTAACACGATTTCGAGATTTTGCCCTCCCCATGCATCTAGTATATTTAGTTGCCTAATTTAACCCTAGGTAAAATCTTGGACGCACATGCTGTGGCCTGCATGATTATCCTCCTAAAAGTCGTACTCAAGTACGAGTACCCCAAAGAGGATCCATGTCAATCAGTATGTCAACATGTTCTACCCTCCTTAGTGTAATGCATCATTGCAAATATGTCATGTGGAGTTACGAGTCATTTGTCGAGCATGAACAAGAACTGGGACATTCAGGTACATGTATCAGGTAGGAACACTTTGTTCACCGGGGTCACATTAGTGCTCATATCATGCTCAGGACAAAAGGCGTAAGGATATATAGCACACACAAACATTTACATATATATATACAATATAATATATACATATAAAAATATAAGGTATAGGGGAGTCCAGCTCAGAGCGCGCTCAAGTCAGGCTACGCTCAGGTCAGCCTACGCTCAGGTCAGCGTACGCTCAGGTTGGCGTACGCTCAGGTCGGCCTACACTCAGGTTAGCGTATGGAAGACATACGCTCCCCAAAAGGCAGCGTATGGACTCCATACGACTCCTAGTCACACAAGTGAGCGTATGCAAGACATACGCTCCCAATAGGCAGCGTATGGACTCCATACGACTCCTTGTCACACAAGTGAGCGTATGCAAGACATACGCTCCCAATAGGCAGCGTATGGACTCCATACGACTCCTTGTCACACAAGTGAGCGTATGCACGACATACGCTCCTAATAGGCAGCGTATGGACTCCATACGACTCCTTGTCACACAAGTGAGCGTATGCAAGACATACGCTCCCAATAGGCAGCGTATGAGGACTGCGCTGCGCTAAAGAGCGCGCGCAACTCAGTGGCACAAGCTAAAAAGCTCGTGCACTGCTCACTGTCTTCTCCAAACAGCAAGAACTCCATGGGTTGAACCCAAACCTTCAAAATTCCATAACTTGGTCAAAATAAGTCCAAATCCAACTTTTCAAAGGTCAAAATTGGGTAGAACAAAATTCTCTATTACATGGAACCATCAAAACTTGAAAATAATAAAGTTTGCTAGATCAAAACCAAGAAGATCCGAAATTGGTTAAAACCTAGATCTACAAAAATTAAAGCTTCAAAATGGAAAATTTCAAGTTCTAAACTAGTATAGAATGAGGAGAAGAACATATTTTGGCAAATAATATTGTAAGAAAACATCAACAACATTTATGGATCCCTCTCTTGAGCAAGTTGGTACTTGCCTTGGTTGGTGGAGGAAAGTAAAGGAGAGGAAATAAATGAGAGGAGAGAGAAGGATGAGTTATTATATAGAATCTTGAACCCATGGGTTCATGATGAACCAAAGGGTTCATGATGAACCATTGGTGAACCAAGAATAGGTTACCCAAATGAGCCAAAACTGTAGGCCCAAAGGCAGAAAATAATTTACGAGATAATATTTTGTCGAATATTGTTGGGAAATGCATGAAGAAATACTGCATAATAAATATAGTATAAATACAAGGTAAATACAATTTATCGGTTTACGTATTGAAATACGTATTCCAGGATCGGGGAGTGACATCTCTACCCTTCTTAGAAAAATTTCGTCTTCGAAATTCCAGCCAAGACAGGATAGTAAAATCAGGACAAGCAAGGCACAATCATATACAAGTTAACTATCATAGCAGTTATTATCATACATCACAAAGTACAAAACAAGTAGGTGCAGATAAGCATGGAATCGTGTCAATAAGGCGTAAAAATATACCTCATTAGTCAAACAAATGCGGATACCGAGATCTGATCTCGTCCTCGCGCTCCCAGGTTGACTCTCCCGAAGAGTGATGGTTCCAAGAAACACGGACAAGGCTTATCGTCCGATTCTTGAGTACCTTCTTTCGCCGGTCCAAAATAGACACGGGTTGTTCCTCGTAAGTTAGGTCGGTACCAACGACTAACTCAGAATGATCGAGGACATGACTCGAATTCGGGACATACCCACGTAATTGGGACACATTAAACACATCATATATGCCAGTTAACGAAGGCGAAAGGGCAAGTCGATAAGCCACATCGCCTACCCGAGCGAGAATCTTAAAAGGACCAACGTATCTTGGGCTAAGCTTTCTTCGGGTTCCAAATCTGATGATACCCCGAGTAGGCGAAATCCGCAAAAACACTTGGTCGCCAACTCTAAACTCTAGAGGTCTACGATGCTGATCTGTCCAATGACGATGTCGGTCCTGTGCAACTCGAAGGCGCTCTCTGACCAACTTAACTATCTCCACAGTCTGCGTGATCATCTCTGGCCCCAACAACTTCCGTTCTCCGACGTCGTCCCATGCCAAAGGGGACCTGCACTTCCTTCCGTACAATGCTTCGAACGGGGCCATCTGAATGCTAGCCTGATAGCTGTTGTTATAGGAGAACTCCACTAGGTGAAGGTGATCCTCCCAAGATCCGCTAAAATCTAAGGTACACGCTCGTAGCATATCTTCTAATGTCTGAATGGTTATTTCTGATTGCCCGTTAGTTTGTGGATGATAAGCAGTACTGAATCTTAACTTGGTTCCCAAACTTTGGTGTAAGCTCCGCCAAAAATAGGAAGTGAACCGCGTATCCCGATCTGATACTATACTAACTGGAACACCGTACTGCCTTACTATCTGCTTCATGTACATTTCTGCTAGCTGCACAGTAGTCTGTCCAACTCGGAAAGGAAGGAAATGAGCGACCTTCGTGAGTCGATCTACTATTACCCAGACTGTATTCTTGCCAGCCGGGGATCTAGGTAAACCGGTCACAAAATCCATCGTGATGTGCTCCCATTTCCATTCTGGGATAGGAAGCGGCTGTAGCAATCCTGCTGGTCTCTGCTGCTCGGCTTTCACCTGCTGACATACCAGACACTTGGATACAAATCTCGCTATCTCTCTTTTCATGCCATTCTACCAAAAGAACTGCCTGATATCTCGATACATCTTCGTTCCTCCTGGATGAATGGAGTAGATAGAACTATGAGCTTCGGACAGAACTTCTTGCCGAAGGTCTCCACTCGGTACACAGAGTCTGTTTCCAAACCTGAGCGTACCATCTTCATGAATCACTAACTCCTTCCTACGGCCTGATTCACACTCCGACCGCAATTTCTGAATCTGTGGATCTCCTGCTTGTGCTGCCCTTATCCTCTCTACTAAGGTTGACTGAATCTGCATACTGGTCATTCTTCCTATATCCCTTGGCAAAACTACTTCGATTCCCATACTCTGAAGATCTTCTAAAATATGCTTCTACGAGGTCAAGATAAAGGCACTGCCTCTCCTACTCAGTGCATCTGCAACTATATTCTCCTTGTCTGGATGATACTGAAGATCTAAATCAAAATCCTTCAGCAGTTCTAACCATCTTCTTTGCCTCATGTTCAAATCTCGCTGCGTGAACATGTATTTCAAACTCTTATGATCAGTATAGATCTCTACCCGATCCCCGTATAAGTAATGCCTCTACAACTTGAGTGAAAACACCACAGCTGCTAACTCTAAATCGTGAGTCGGGTAATTCTTCTCATGGTCTCGAAGCTGCCGAGACGCATATGCTATCACCTTTCCATGCTGTATCAAAACACATCCAAGACCCTTCCCTGATGCGTCACAATATACTGTAAAGCCTCCCGCTCCTACTGGAAGCGTCAAGATCGGGGTTGAGATCAATCTCTTCTTCAATTCTTTAAATGATGCCTGATAGCTAGCTGACCAAACAAACTCTACGTCCTTGTGCGTCAAACGCGTTAAGGGCGCAGAGATCCTGGCAAAGTCTGCCACAAACCTTCTGTAGTAACCAGCTAATCCTAAGAAACTTCGCACTTCTGCAACCATTCTCGGGACCGGCCAATGCTCTATGGCCTCAATCTTCTTCGGATCCACTGACACTCCTGCTCCAGAAATTATATGTCCCAGGAACGAAATATGGTCTAACCAGAATTCACACTTGTCAAGCTTCGCATAAAGTTGATGCTCCCTCAATGTCTGCAAGACAGTCTTAAGATGTTTCTCATGCTCCTCTTCACTGCTGGAATAGACAAGGATATCATCTATGAACACCACCATAAATTTATCCAAGTACGGCAGAAAGATGTGGTTCATTAAGTCTATGAATACTGCGGCGGCGTTGGTTAGTCCAAAGGGCATTACTAAAAACTCATAATGCCCATATCTAGATCTGAATGCTGTCTTCGGTATGTCTTGCTCCCAGACTCTTACCTGATAGTATCCCGATGGAAGATCGATCTTGGAAAAGACGCTGGCCTTGCTCAACTGGTCAAACAGGTCATCAATCCTTGGTAGTGGGTACTTATTCTTCACTGTTACTGCATTCAGCTTGCGGTAGTCGATGCACATCCTCGTCGACCCATCCTTCTTGGGAACCAGAATCACTGGCGCGGCCCAGGGCGATTTACTGTCTCGGATGAATCCCTTAGACTTCAACTCTTCCTCATGTTGATACAACTTATCCTGTTTTGACGGCGACATTCTGTAAACTCTGTCTGCAATAGGCCTCGTTCCAGGGTTCAACTCAATACTAAATTCTACCTCTCTGACGGGGGGGATCCCTGGAAGCTCATCAGGGAAGACGTCGAGAAAATCTTCGACAACACTCGGAATCTGTCCTGGCTCTGACACTGCTGCTGAGATGACGCCTCCGGCCTGATTCTTTAAGGTTCGAGTAAAGATAAACTGTTCTATCCCAGGAACGCTGAATATAACCCTACCTCCTCTACAATCAATTGTCGCATGACTGTCTCTCAACCAGTCCATGCCAAGAACAACATCAAAATTCCCCATAGGGAATTCAATCAATGATGCAGACAGTAAATGCCCACACACCTCTACCGGACATGAAAAGCGCACTCTGCTAACTTCTACGAGCCCATTGCCGGTGAGTATATCCATCCTCTCCGGCAATGCCTCAAACTCTAATCCGATCCGTGTAGCATATTGTGCAGAGATGAATGAATGAGTAGCGCCTGAATCAAATAATGCTACAGCGGGAAATAAGGTGACGAGAATTTTACCTGCCACCACGTCACTAGACGCTAGAGCCTCTCCCAAAGATAATGTCAGAGCCTGGCCCTGGCCCCGCGGAGCCCCTTGTTGCGGCCTTCCTCGACCATGCTGTTGCTGCCTCTAAGGGCCTTCGGCTTCCTGTGCTTGGCGGAACATCTGAGCCTGCGTTGGTAGACGCTGGGCTAGGGGCTTCACTGCTAATACTGGCCCTCCACTCGGGGTTGCCACCGGAGCTGGCAACGCTGGAAACTGCTGAGCTGGCCCTCCTGGCCTCTGTATCACAGGACAAGTGGAGATACGGTGGTCTGAACTACCACACCTCAAGCATAAGCCATTCGCTGACCGGCACACCTCCCTCGTGTGCCCTGCCTTTCCACAGAATGTACAGCCCTGGGGTGCTCCCTGACGCTGCTGTTGGTTCCTCGGCTGCTGATGCCGAACTGGCGCTGTAGTAGTTGACACGGCCGTCCTCTGCGGCGCTCCTGCATCATGAATACGTACACCAGGTGCTGGTGCCGATGTTCGCTGCATTCCTCCTCCTCCAACCTGGGAATGAGATCTCTTCTGACCTCCTGTCCTCGATGCCAACCTCTGCTGGGTAAGCTCGTACCTCCGAGCGGCCGTCAAAACAGCATCAAATGTCTGGTAGTCGTGTCCCTCCACAAGCTGCAGTAGTTCCAAATGAAGTCCTTGCTGGAACCTCATAGCTTTCCCTGGCTCCGTTGCCACCATTGCTGGTGCGAAACGGCACAATCTGCAGAACTCTGCTGCATACCCATCTACGGTCTTGCCTGCTTGCTTGAGACTAATAAACTTCTGCTGGAGCTCATATCGAGCTACTACGCCAAAATACTTGGCCTTGAATCTTTCACTGAAGGTGGTCCAACGAACAGGGCGTCTTACACCAACTTCTTCTGATGCCCACCAGTCGCGGGCAAGATCCTGAAGTACTAATTTGACCTGATCAACCTTCTCATCGTCTGGAACCTTGGCTGCCACAAGAATGGCTTCGATGTCTTGAATCTATGCATCCGCAGTGATGGCATCCTCCGTGCCATCAAAATACCTCGAGTTCAAGCGACGGAACCTTCCTGATGCTCCCGAGTCAACCCCGGCACTCCTCTCAAGAGCTAACTGAATCCCTTGGTTCAGTAACACGTTCTGCTCCTGCTGTTGAGTCTGTTGCTGTTGGTGAGTGACAAGAATCCCCCGGATGACCTCCAGGAGTGCTACAGCATCTGGGACTGCCGTTGCTGCTGGTGCTGCAGGAGTTTCGATAACCTGCGGCTGCACTACCTCTGGTTCCATTTCTGTTCGTGTCTGCCCTGGGGAAGGTTATCTCCCCTGCTGGTGCCTAGTCGAGCCATGCTCTCGCTGCTCCTCCTCATGGGCCTCACCCGCTACTGAGAATGAAGCTCCCCTATAGAGAAAGATATAAGATTATCAAGTCCGGACGAGGAAGATTTCGAGGATGCAAGTCAGGTTAGAGATCAAGGCAAGGACAGAGAATTCGAAACAGAATTTCAAGGGGAACAAGTTTTGATTGAGACTCCTAATAATTCGCAATACCCCACAAGTCTAAAAAACGGACCTGCATGGGCCACCACTAAAACCTTGTCACGCCCCAGTACCGAAATACGGAGACGGACTAGGCCAGCTACTCCATATGAGGTACGTAACGTCATACGGCGATTGTGGCTGTCGAGAGACTAGAGGGTACATGCTACAATCAAGTCTCCCATGGTTCCACAGAGTTCTATGTCTCAATCAATCAAATCACATCAGCAAATAAATGAACATTAAAGACAAAGCAGTAAGGCGTCCCCGACGCTTCATTAAAATGATCATGAGAGACTAGCTTTATAATTTAGCTATCTCAGAGAGTCAGGAGTACAAAATTATACACAGCTGCAGTCTGTTTAATTACAATTATGTACTGACACAAAATATCAAGTAATCCGGCTAAAAGGTGCCGGTGGCTAAATGCCGCACAAAATATAAGCAGGAGTGGTGGAGAAGAAACCCACTCGAGTCCCCGAACCGCCATGCTCCTAGTATGCACCATAGATGTCAGGGAGGAAGATCGTGTCCTCTGGCTCTGCTACGAGATCTGGCCAAACAAAACCAGCGGGGTCAGCCCCGAATAGCAAGTACCGCCAAAGGGGCACAAGAGTTAAGATTAAAAACCCAGTTAATAGAATGATTGATAATAGTAATACTTATGCAACTATTATAGGGTAGCGCAATATCCTCGAACCCATGGGGCACCCTTACAACCAAACAAGGACAAAAGGTGCCGTATGGAGTCGGGACGTGTCGTACTCTATAACTTTCACATAAGTTAAAGGGTATAAACAATAAAATCTCCTGATCGTGACTTCGGTCGATAGCCTATCGCAGCACAATAACCAACCCAACAATCAAACAAGAACATGGGTTGGATCATGTACCATGATAGACCATGTTCCTCAGTCATTCACAGAAGTAACACTTCACAACCAGAATAAATCTTCCATTCATAACTTCGGTCCACAGCCTGTCCTAGTACGATAACCAACCTAACAATCAAATAAGAATATGGATTGGATCACGTACCATGACAGTCCGCTTCTCTCAGTTATTCACGAGAGGTAATAAGATACAAGCAAGTCGTTTTCACGGCCAATCAAGTCTACGAGTTTCTAGTGGGACGAGGTTATCCTCGCATCATGTTATTTAGAAATCCTCAGATCGTATCTTTCCAGCAAGGCTAGCCAACCCAGGGGTTCGCGTAGACAGGTATGATTGAGCACAGGTCCCTCGTAAGGCCACATTGCCAAAACATATAATATATAGCAGGAATTAATCGGATACAGTCATCCACTCGTTGCAGATGACACAGTATCCGTGGAGACCAGCCGGCGCATCGAGACAATATCTCAAGGCGGCTGGTGTAACACGATCTTGGGATTTTGCCCTCCCCATGTATCTAGTATATTTAGTTGCCTAATTTAACCCTAGGTGAAATCTTGGACGCACATGCTGTGGCCTGCATGATTATCCTCCTAAAAGTCGTACTCAAGTACGAGTACCCCAAAGAGGATCCATGTCAATCAGTATGTCAACATATTCTACCCTCCTTAGTGTAATGCATCATTGCAAATACGCCACGTGGAGTTA
Source organism: Iris pallida (assembly GCA_029216955.1). Taxonomy (NCBI): domain Eukaryota; kingdom Viridiplantae; phylum Streptophyta; class Magnoliopsida; order Asparagales; family Iridaceae; genus Iris; species Iris pallida. The sequence continues at coordinate 3,533,499 of JANAVB010023600.1, forward strand.
CGAGTCATTTGTCGAGCATGAACAAGAACTGGGACATTCAGGTACATGTATCAGGTAGGAACACTTTGTTCACCGGGGTCACATTAGTGCTCATATCATGCTCAGGACAAAAGGCGTAAGGATATATAGCACACACAAACATTTACATATATATATATACAATATAATATATACATATAAAAATATAAGGTATAGGGGAGTCCAGCTCAGAGTACGCTCAAGTCAGGCTATGCTCAGGTCAGCCTACGCTCAGGTCAGCGTACGCTCAGGTTGGCGTACGCTCAGGTCGGCCTACGCTCAGGTCAGCGTATGGAAGACATATGCTCCCCAAAAGGCAGCGTATGGACTCCATACGACTCCTAGTCACACAAGTGAGCGTATGCAAGACATACGCTCCCAATAGGCAGCGTATGGACTCCATACGACTCCTTGTCACACAAGTGAGCGTATGCAAGACATACGCTCCCAATAGGTAGCGTATGGACTCCATACGACTCCTTGTCACACAAGTGAGCGTATGCAAGACATACGCTCCCAATAGGCAGCGTATGGACTCCATACGACTCCTTGTCACACAAGTGAGCGTATGCAAGACATACGCTCCCAATAGGCAGTGTATGAGGACTGCGCTGCGCTAAAGAGCGCGCGCAACTCAGTGGCACAAGCTAAAAAGCTCGTGCACTGCTCACTGTCTTCTCCAAACAGCAAGAACTCCATGGGTTGAACCCAAAGCTTCAAAAGTCCATAACTTGGTCAAAATAAGTCCAAATCCAACTTTTCAAAGGTCAAAATTGGGTAGAACAAAATTTTCTACTACATGGAACCATTAAAACTTGAAAATAATAAAGTTTGCTAGATCAAAACCAAGAAGATCCGAAATTGGTTAAAACCTAGATCTACAAAAATTAAAGCTTCAAAATGGAAAACTTTAAGTTCTAAACTAGTATAGAATGAGGAGAAGAACATATTTTGGCAAATAATTTTGTAAGAAAACATCAACAATATTTATGGATCCCTCTCTTGAGCAAGTTGGTACTTGCCTTGGTTGGTGGAGGAAAGTAAAGGAGAGGAAATAAATGAGAGGAGAGAGAAGGATGAGTTATTATATAGAATCTTGAACCCATGGGTTCATGATGAACCAAAGGGTTCATGATGAACCATTGGTGAACCAAGAATAGGTTACCCAAATGAGCCAAAACTGTCGGCCCAAAGGCAGAAAATAATTTACGAGATAATATTTTGTCGAATATTGTTGGGAAATGCATGAAGAAATACTGCATAATAAATATAGTATAAATACAAGGTAAATACAATTTATCGGTTTACGTATTGAAATACGTATTCCAGGATCGGGGAGTGACAAAAACCCTCTCTGCCTCCATACAAACACTAACTCAAGCAGTGTTTGAGATACAGTCAGCTTTGGCCAGGGCACCTTCTACCGGTCCTGACCCAGGGGCCAATTGAGAATCAAGTGTACCCCTTCAACGGGTATCCTGGGATACGGATCGCCGCGAAGCACCTCGGACGTCGGAGCCATCAAATGCTCAACTCCAGGCTGTACCACCTTCCCCGACTCTCACCTCCACGGAAGACGTGGTCGAGATGATCAGGGACTTACGCGAGCGCTTTGAGTCCAAGAAAAGACAAGAGGAGCGCCAAAAAATGGGGATCCCCTAACCTTATCCCCTTGAGTGGAACAAAGTGGTTTATCCTCCTAAGTATAAACCACAAACATTGACGCCGTACGATGGAAAGGACTCTCCGTGTCGCTATCTGACGTACTTCCAATCCCAAATGGGACATCTTTCGAAAGAGGATGCACTACTCACCAGCATATTTGTCGGGGCACTGAAAGGAGTGGCGTACGACTGGTACTGCAGCCTCCCCGATAACTCTATATCTTCCTTCGACGACTTGAAGCATCTCTTTCTCGACCGTTTCTACGACGGCAGGAAGGACATGACAATGGCGTCCCTCATAGAGATACGCCAGAAAGAGAAGGAAACAGTTCGAGTATTCATCGAATGCTTCCGACAGGCCTGCTTCAAATTGCCCCCGGGCATGCCAGAACATGCACTCCTCTCCTCCTGCAGCATGAACATGCTACCTGCAGTCAAACTCTAGCTCAACTCTACTCCTCCTCCCGACTGGAGTTCCTTGATCATCGAAGTCGAAGCAGCAGAAAAGAAGACGTCCAATGCTCGCCTTCTGGGAGTTAGTTTCCCTGCCTTTGAGGACAAGAGGAAACGGCCTGCAGCCAACAACCCTAGACGAGAGACGAAGGAGAAACAGGCATTGACTGTTAATGCCTCAAAAGGTGTATCAGCGCCTACTCAGAAGCCTCCACTTGTACCAAGGCCAAAGGAGGTTTATTCTTTTAACGATGAAGACACCCTGCAATTCTTCGAGATACTGAAGCATAGTGACAAGATCAAGTTGCCAGACCCGAAGCGTCCCGACAAGGTTGGGAAAGTAGACAATCTGAGGTACTGTCACTACCATCGGTTTGTCGAACATCCAACTAAGGACTGCTATGTCCTCAAAAACTACATCCAGCGCATGATCAATGCGGATGTTATCTCCGTCGACTATGAGGAGAAAACAATTTCGGCCAACCTGATGTTACTCCAATTTGGCACCTTGTCGCCAACCACAACACCAGATGGCGTCGTCCCCATCCCAAAGGCGACAATAGAGGAGGTTAACTTAGCACCTACTCGTGACAACGTGAGTGGACTCATCTCACTCACCACATCTCGGGGAGAGGTCTTATGGGTTCACCCTGATCTCGTCTCCGAGATTACTCAACCGGAGGTACGCTCTGCCTCCAAAACTAAGGACAGGAAGATCAAGTCTTGCCGCATTCCTCCGCAGAAGAGGCTCTTCCTGTACAAACCCGTTCACAGCTTAACGTCCAATCTGACGAAGCTACCGTTGAGGTGGTGCCTCCCTGCACTGCCCGTGCTGCCGAAGAAGGAGGTCCATCCGAACCTCCAGCAGCCAATAAGCAGAAGCATGTAGAGGCCCGTTTCAACAAGCCTCTGCGAAATAAGAATGCTTCGGGGCTAGCCAAGCCCCACAACTTCGACATACTGGCACAACTTGCCAGTACTCATGCCCATCTATCTCTGTTTAAGCTTCTTCGCCTTTCCAAGGACACTCGTGAAGCTTTTTGTGAAGCTCTGAAGGATGTTGAGTCCTTCATTAGTCAAGTCAAGCAGCCTGAAGATCTCCCGACTACATGTGCGCACTGTCATTGTGCGGATGAAGTTATCCCCAACATAACCTTCACCCAACAAGATATGCTGCTCAAGCACAACCGACACAATAGACCTCTGTATTATACAGGGCATATCGGTTCCCTCATGGTGAAGCGGATTCAGATCGATCCAGGGTCTTCCCTCAGCATCATCCTGAAGACGCTACTCTCAACATTGGGGATCCCAATGTACCGACTAGCGCCTTTCAACACAACAATCAGTGGCTTCAATGCTAGCAAAAGTGAGCCGCTGGGCAAAATACGGCTAAAGTGTCATATCGGTAACCTCAGAACTGAGGTGACTTGCTATGTCGTGGATACCGATGTCAACTACAACCTCCTACTGGGTCGTCCGTGGCTGTATGAGTACATGGTGGTACCATCCATACTCCACTAATGTATGAAATACGTGTCCACCAATGACATCATCCGAACAGAGTTCGCGGACGTTAACCCTTTCAAGGGGGTTGAAGCCTACTTCACTGATTCTATCTTGTACAAGTCTCCTGACGAGGAGGAAGCCAATGATATTGACGATGAAGCAGATACGACAGCAGAGCCCGACATGGAGCCAGAGATGATTCCCGATGCTCCTTTAAGAATCCGGCTCAAAGGGAAGCCACCTCAGACATTGCCTCCCATGAACATCAGGCTACCTGGAAAAGCACCAACTGCTCCAGGTAGAACACCTACTGAAGCTCCCTTGAAGATAAGGCTCAAGGGAAAGCCACCTCAAACATCGGCTCCCCTTGTGGCAAAACTACAGGGGAAGGCACCAATCATAGAAGGCGCAGTTGAGGCACCTCTGAAGGTGCGTCTTAAAGGAAAGACGCCGCAATCATCTGTCTTATCTAAGCTGCCGGAGAAGGCCCACATAGCCCTCTTGGACCCCAAGATCAAAACTGTGGTGGACTCTCCCGATCTAACCCCAGTACTCACAGATGAAGAGCTAGGGGAATATATCTCTGCTGATGTAGATGCACCCTCTCTGGATAATGTAATCTCGCGGGACAAAATCTCGTGTTTCATCAATAATAGAGTATCTTTTAATTATTCTAGTCTTCCACATTGAAATGCTATGTATACATTAGATAACGCTCTACGGTCGTTGTAAACACAAATAACGACCGTCCATCATGTAAATCGAGTAGTCTCGTCCCAAGGGGTCTGTTTTGTAGTCTCACCGTGGAATCGAGACGAAGAATCCATCATCTTCGACAAAGTCGAGCGTCATCAAGACCTTCCGCCACTCGAGCAAGAACCAGATACCGGCAGAATACAAGTCTATTGGTACGCGAACAAGGCAAAGTACCTCGTCCAAAAGATGGGTTACGACCTAAAAAAGCAACAAAGGCCTGAACTACGGCAAGGGTCGACGTCTTCCTCTCCGGCTTCCAACATCTAAAGGAAAGCCGCAGGACTACTATCATCGAACTCGACGGGGGGGTGGGCTATGTCACGCCGCCGTCAACACCAGAGAGTTTGGAGGCAGAAGAACTAGAACATTCTCATTCATCCGAAGCATCAACTTAGGATTCCGATACCAGTATCGGCTCAGTCTTCAAGAGAGTGCTATCAGCCAACATGACATCTGCACAATCTCAAGAAGATGAAGGCGAAGACCAAACGCCAAAATTCTTCGAAGAAGAATCCTGGGCTCAATGCCTAGGAGAACATTGGAAGTCTCATTTTGAATTACGCGAACCCCCTACCGAAGACGAAGTCGAGCAGATCGACCTTGGGGATGGATCTTCTTCCAAACCCATCTTCATCAGCAAAAGCCTAAAAGAAGAAGATCAGGAATCTTTAATCCAGCTGGCTAAAGAATATATCGATGTCTTCGCTGGGAGCTACGAAGATATGTCGAGACTTGATCCCTATATCGCGATGCATAGGCTTAACATCTTACTTGATGCCAAGCCTATAAAGCAACAACAGCGACGTTTTCGTCCTGACATCATGAACGCTATCGATCAGGAAGTAGACAAACTCCTGACCAGCGGATTTATTCGTGAAGAACAACATCCAGATTGGGTGGCCAACGTCGTCCCTGTCCCCAAAAAGAATGGGAAGATACGAGTCTGTATCGACTTCAGGGATCTCAACACTGCTTGCCCGAAGGACGAATTTCATGCTTACAATCACCGACGTGATGATCGACAACACATGTGGCTTCGAACACATGTCCTTCATGGACGGTTATTCGGGCTACAACCAGATTAAGATGTTCTCCGATGACGTAAAACACACGTCATTCAGGACTCCGAAGGGGGTTTTCTGCTACACTGTAATACCCTTCAGCTTGAAAAATACTGGTGCTACATACCAACGAGCTATGAGTACCATCTTCCATTAACATCTGCGCAAGATAGTCGAGTTCTATGTTGATGACATCGCGGTCAAGAGTCGTCTCAAAAGAGATCACCTACAAGACCTCAAGACAGTCTTCGATCTCATGCGAGCGCATCAACTCAAGATGAACCCCGCTAAATCCTTCCTAGGGGTTTCTAGCAGAAAGTTATTGGGTTTCATTATCACGGCGGAAGGCATTCATGTCGATCCCGAGAAGACCAAAGCCATCCTTGACATGGACCCTCCGAAGAACCTCCGAGAACTTCGAGGCCTGCAAGGGCGTCTGGCATACATCCGGAGGTTTATAGCAAACCTTTCCGGAAAATGTCAACCCTTCACCCAGCTCATGAAGAAGGGAGTCTCTTACGTCTGGACAGAAGAATGCCAAAAAGCTTTCGACGACATCAAGGCCTACTTGACGAGCCCGCCAGTCCTGGTAGCACCCGTCGTCGGCAAACTATTTCTTCTCTACGTCCGTGCCATGGATCATTCTCTCGGCGCTCTGCTGGCTCAGAACAGCGATGCAGGCTATAAGCAACCTATCTACTACCTCAGTAGAACACTAATCGGGGCCGAAAACTGGTACAACCCCGTTGAAAAAGAGTGTTTGGCTTTGGTATTTGCCATCCAGAAGACTCGCCACTATGTCTCGGGCCAAACAATTCATGTCATCTCCCGAGTCAATCCACTCAGAGTTCTCATGACGAAGCCAGGGTCATTAAACTCCCGGCTAGCTACATGGGCGATCCTGCTAACGCCGTACAACATGGTGTTCGTTCCACAAAAAGCCGTCAAGGGTCAGGCTCTGGCCGACTTTTTAGCTGCATACCCCATCCCAGAGTCCTCAAGACTCTATGAAGATATCCTGGATGAGGTCCAAGAATCTAACGTCACCGAAGAAATCCTCATCTGACGGATGTTTTTTGATGGTGCTTCAAGAACAGGCCCTAAAGGCCAAATCATCGCAGGAGTGGAGGTAGTTTTAGTCTCCCCCGATCAGCTGGTCATCCAGCGTGCCTACTCCCTTTCGAAGCCGTGCTCCAACAGTGTTGCCAAGTACAATGCGTCGTTAACCAGATCAGAGGGCAATACGAAGTTCGCCATGAAGATCTGATTTATTACCATAAAGTTGTATTGAACATCATTTCAACCTTTACCAAGTTCTTCATCGAACATGTACCTCGTTTACAAAATTTGGAGGCTAATGCCCTGGCTGGCCTCGCAGCCTCATTGGCAGCACCCCTCGGGACCCAACACTATGTCACAGTAGTGGGTCGAGACTTGGTCTGTCCTAAGAACAACCTATGCTCACAAATGGCCTATGCCATGTCAACAAGTGCTGGTATTAATGTCCGAGACTGGAGATTCCCGTTCGACTTCGCTGTCTATAGAATTCTTCCAGAGGACCCGAAAGAAGCTGTCTCAGTCAGGAGGCGTTCCCTTCGATTCTATTATGATACAGCCACTAAAATGCTATACCGACGCTCCTTCGATGGACTTCTCCTTCGTTGTTTATCCAACGAAGAAGCAGCTGAAGCCCTTCAAGAGGCTCATGACGGAACCTACGGAGCCCATCAACCTGGCCCTAAGTTGCAGGATCGACTGCGACGTATGGGCTACTACTAGCCAACCATGGCAGCCGACGCTGTCGACTATGCTAAAAAGTGCCATGTGTGCCAGCTACACGCTGACTTCATCCATACACCGTCAGAATCACTACATCCTACGGCCACCTCCTGGCCCTTTGAAGCCTGGAGCATGGACATTATAGGACCAATCACCCCTCCTTCATCAAGGGGACACCGCTTCATCCTAGCTATCACCGACTACTTCTCCAAATGGGCAGAAGTAATTCTACTGGCGGAAGTGAAGAGCTCTAGGGTGGTCAGCTTCATCAAGCACCATGTTATCTACCGTTTCGGGGTACCTCGGAGGATTATCCACGATAACGGTCCTCAGTTCATCAGCCATGTTTTTAACAGATTCTGTGACAAGAATCGCATTCCAAACGTGGCATCAACCGCCTACAATCCGACAGCAAACGGATTGGCCGAGACGTTTAACAAGACTATCGTCAGGCTACTCAAAAAGGTCATGTCATCCAACAAACGCGACTGGGATAAAAAGCTCGGTGAATGCCTTTGGGCCTACCGCACAACGGTACGGACTCCGACGGGCAACACACCATTCTCCCTGGTCTACGGAAGCGAAGCGGTACTGCCTCTCGAGATCCAGATACCCTCGCTCCGTGTAGCGATCACAAATCAACTCACAGAAAAAGACAATCAACGTCGCCGTCTGCGAGAATTGGAGGCACTTGACGAAAAATGTCTCCTAGCTCAACAGCGCATCGAACTCTATCAAGCCCGTATATCACAGGCTTTCAACAAGAATGTCAAGCAGAGGACTTTCCAAGTAGACGACCTGGTTCTGGCAGTCAGGAGGCCGATGGTGTTGACTCACAAGACACCAGAAAAGTTCGAGCCCAAGTGGGAGAGGCCTTTCATCATAGAGACTGTATACTCAAATGGTGCTTACCGCCTCGCCAAACCCAATGGAGACTTGTTCATGATGTCCATCAATGGCAAGTTCCTAAAAAAGTACTACTCTTGACATCCTTCAGACATGTACTTCTATCTTCATCTAACAAGGGAGTCTGTGGACCCAATCATCAGGGCTCACATACAATTCCCTTCCACAAAATCTTACGCTTCTGGAACCCAGCTGTTCCGTGGCATTCTCTAGTAGAAGGGCAACCACGTCCACATTACCTCTGAGTTGTTCCCCTACACCCTACAAAGAGAAATCTCACGCTCCGTAAGACTACGCTACCCATCATGTTTACCACGTCCACACTACCTCTGAGTAAACATCCCGTACAGATAACCCCTGCGTTGCCGTACATTGATCGCAGAACTTCCACGTCCATATTACCTCTGAGTAGTTCCGTGCATCCCCCAGAGTCATTCCTACCACATCCATAACACCTCTGAGTAGGAAGATTCCATCATTTGAACCCCATATTTGCCACATCCACATCACCTCTGAGCAAACATGTCGGTTCTCTCGAACTTATTATTTGTACCTAAAAAACAAGGTACGCAAAAGATAATAGGTCCACACAAATCATCAAGTTCATGACAGCAAAAATGAACACACCACAAAAACTCTGTATTCTTTATTCAAAAGTAAAAGATTACACCCCAGCAAGAGCTGCAAATTACGCAAAAAGAAGAGATTACAATCCCTAAACATCCCCGGGGTTGGCCGAAAGCTCTTCAATCCGACGCTTCAAGTCTGTCGTCCGAGTCTCTACGGTCGCCAGGACCCGGCGTTCGGCTTCTTGACGCATCGTTTCTATGGCCTCAGGAGAAGTGTCATCTTCATGCTTCTCGTCCAACTGTTGCCGCTGCTGAGCCAGGGTGAGAGCCCGGCGGGTGAAAGCTGCTTCCTCCTCCTTAGATGCTACATGTTCAGCCTGGACTCGCTCAGCAACTAATAAAAGTTTGGCCTGCTGGTTTTCAAGGAGGCGAATCTTGGCATCAACCTCCGCTATACTAGCGCCCAACGCAGCTCGCAACTCTACCTTCTCCTGCGTGGACTGAGATAACCTCTCCACTGCGGCCTCAGTTTCAGCCACCTCGTGTTCCCAGATACCCACGGTGGCCTGATAAGAGGACTCAGTCTCAGCAATCAACTTCTCCTTTTCTGCGTCTATCAGGGCGGAGAGATCATTTCATTGGATACACTAAAACTCGAAAAGCAACTAGTCCAGCTCGGCCACCGAGGCCTCCAGAATCTCGGCCATATGATCATGGCCCTGGTGGGAACGTATCAGACTGATGTGAGGGAGTGCCAGGGTTTTTGCCGTCGTAAAACTCCCATTAACATCTATCACTGCCGATACGCCTCTCTGCAGCATCTTATACACCGCCTCAATAATAAACTTAACATACTCATTTGCATCCGCCAGCACCTGCGGTGTCATAGCAGGAGTCGGAGGAGCTGCTCTAGTCGGCGGACCAGAAGAAGGCCCGTCTGCTTCAACCTGCAAGACTGAAACCTCGGCATTAATGGACTCTTCCTCAACAGGGGCTTGACTACTAGCCCGAGGAGCCAAAAGAACAGAAGGAGCCGAGAGAGGCGTCGATATCGTACCCCAAGTAGAATGAGCAACAGAGGGTTCCAGCAAACCCTTACCCTTCTCAAGCTCGGAGGGACCTCCGACGACAGCGGCTACCTCATCCGTCCCTAACACATTATCAGCAGGCCGTATAGGGCATTCCCCCTCCGGCAGAGCAGCAAGATCAGTACTTGTTTCCTGGCTCGGCTCCCTTGGGGTCAGGGTCGGCGGACGGGCCTCATTTTCACCATCAAATCCCTCTACAGGGATAGAATCTGTCGTTGCCTCCCGGTCGGGAGCCACCTCAGGCTTCGCTGCTGAGTCTGGGGTAGGGCTCGACAACGCTACAACCGACCACCCCTCATCATGACAAGGAGGAGAATCAACCCTCTCCTCTGTTTCAATCACGTCTGTTGCCCCCGCAACAGACTCACGCATCTCTGGAGGAACGTCATCTGAAGACGACGAACTCCACTCTACTTTCTCATCGGGAGGCCCCGTGTCCGCTGGACCCTCAACGTCCAAGGCCCCCACGACGGCTTACACCATCCCGGGAACTGCTTCAACATCAGCTTCCCTTCCAACACAATCTGGAGATACTGGAATCTCCACAACAACGACATCGTCTGGGTTCTCCTCTACGGAAGACATCACACTCGGCGGAATACGCTCTTCAGATGAGCCTGCCACCTTCTTTGGTCTGCTGCCACCAGATTTTGGAGTACGGGGTCTCTTTTTTAGCGGCTCCTACAAAAAGAAAGCATAGGTCACAAGAAATGTTGAACCTAACCAGACTATATGGGACATCCTTACCTCCGTAGGTGCTGAGTTTGATGAGACTGTCGGTGACGATGCCTTCTTCTGCCTCTTTGGCGCAGAAGAGCCAGCCTCTGTATCCGCACGTCTTTTTGGTTGATCGACCGAGGGCTCTGCCTGACCCCCTGTTGATACGGCAGGGGTACCTCGATAACCCACCTCTGGCGGACGGTACGATCGAGCCTTCGCCAATATGTTCTCAGTCACCGCTAACTGGGTGCCGATAATGAGATTGGTCTTCATATCATATCCAGGAGGCACGACATTCATAACACAGTAAAATTTGGCGGCCGAGAAAAGAATCGGCGACCGCAGATTCTGGACGGGCAGCGTAAAGCGAGCTCCGGTACATCCGTCATTGTAGTAATGCCAAGCTCATGCACCATCCAGCAAACTTCCAGTATACCCCAGGTTAATACTAGGATTATCCAACATCGACTGAGCATAGCCGAAATGTCGTACAAAACGGTTCGGCAAATACGGTTCCAGGTAACACTGGTTCCTATTTCGGTACACCAGATGGGACGATCGGATACATTGCAACCAACAGAATCCCCATGGAGGTAGAGTGGTGGCATCTTCACCCGAATCCATTAAGTCTTCGTTGGCCTCAAAACCCGAAAAGACAGGACCAACTTTGGTGATCTCCCACCCCTGAAGCTGGGATAAAACCTTCCTGCAAACAGGAACACCAGCATGCAACCAGCTCCTCTGGTGGAAATGGCGGAGGAATGCATTTCCGGCCCTGTGGTCTTCTTCCGAGCCCGGACTCATCACATTGGGATGGTGTAAAATTAACCACCCCATCAAATAATAAAACGGTAGTTCGGCACGGGAGAAGTTGTCATTCCTACCTCGTTCATGAACCACATTTCCCGTAAATTCTCGTAAACCTCGCAGCAGGTTACACACCATTGCGGGGAGTAGAGCCAGGCGCCGGCCAAAAACCAACTTCACAACTGGCAGGATTAGATTCCAGGTCACCCTCTCCACAGAGCCTCACCCGCCTGAGAAGACATAATCCTAAGCCAAACAATCAGATACGCAGCTAACACTACTTTTGACGACATCCGATGAGTAAGGTGCCAGAAACAGCTATAGGAGCGTTCGTCCGACCGCCGGTCCTCATTTTCCTGGGGATTCTTCTCACCTAAACTGCTCATTTCGGAGAGCACCACGCTACTGGAAAGCGCTGGCGGAGTGGTAAACTGAGAGGGGTCCTTCTTGTCTTGCTTAAAAACGTAATCTCTCCAAGCGGTCACATGAGGCTGTGACCCGCCCTTATCCCTCTTCTGCATATAATAATGATGACTCGCCACTTCCTTGAAGACGGCCATCATCTCCTCGGCTTTGTCCCCCAGGACTTGGAACTCCTCGTTGGTCGGAAAGTATTCCTCATAAGGTTCAGATCCCCAAGGGAGCATTGACACCTCGTACATTTTATGAAGTGCGAGTCCCAGCTCCCCCACCAGAGTGAAGAAAGTCCCGGTCTGGGTGTTAAATATCTCCAGAAGCACGAGGGACATATGCATGTTAATGTCGACGCCTGCCTGAGTAGCACGGATTGCGACAGTCAACCCAATCTCTCGGAGTTCGATTTGAAACCGTGACAGAATCCAGAGTATCAGCTTGTCCTATTTAAAAACATAATGACACCAACCCTCTACCCGAAATTCACCTTTCGGGTACGATCGCTCCAACAACAGCATGCGATTTACAAAAGTCGAAGCGCCAAAAGTAAATATATTGATGGAAACGTCACTATAAATGCTCCCAGGACGTAGAGTCCGCCAGGTGAAAGTAGGCCCAGCCCGTACGGCGGTCAAAGTATCCCTCTGATCGAAGGTAGAGTCAATCTTGATGATGCCTGCCACCGCTCCCCCCTGAGATAGGGTTAGCTCCCAAGACATCCTTCTCTTGGAAGCAAGACGACAGAAAGCCGTCAAAGGCCATTGATGCTCAAGTTGCTTAACAGTCATATGCACCCCCTTGCTGTAAAGAACCAATCTTCCTTGACCTTCAACACCTTTGCTTTAATAGAAGTAAGGCAGTCCCCAAACAGGAATGTTCAGGCTTCAAGAAAGTTACATTATCAGAAGTGGCAGATTTTAAAATGCCACGCTCTGTCATCCGTTTGAGGAACCCATGCGGTTGTTCCCGGATTTGAGTCATTCTTTCGGATGCTGATCCAGCATAATGGCAGCTTGGGCAGGGTTTATCACCTACTCATTAAAATTTGTCACCCCTAGTTTTCAGAAACAGGGGTATTTTTGTCATTTTACATTTTTGAAAAATTTTTTAAATTTATTTTATTATTTATGATATTATTTTGGGGTTGAAATTTATTTTATTATTTATGATATTATTTTGGGGTTATTTGAGTCGGGTTCGAATTTCAACTCAATCCGACTTGAAACGGGGATCCGGGGTAACTTAGACTCTAGTTGGACCCATGCATTAGTTAGCCATGGCCCATATTTTAATTAGTCATGTTAGAAAGATTAGTCATAATCCTAATTATTAGGTTAACCATTTAGAGTTTTTTTTATTTGACCCTTTTACCCCCAAACCCTAACCAAAATTGTTTTAAACACTTGTAACTAAGGGAGGGGCAAACTTGTAATATTCAATGAAGGGGGGATATAACCATTGTGGTCGGCCCTAATAGAACTCCCATCTCATTTCCTTTCTTTGAGAAGTCTTCTTCCCCAAGTGCTCTCAAGCTTTCCCAAGGAAGAAGCCTTTCTCCTTGGATTTTCTCTCCTTTAGGTAATATTTCCTTCTCTTTTATTCCTCCATTTTGCATTTAGGAAAGTTTTAACCATAGGAATGACCCCCATTGTTGTGTCCCTATTTTGTGTCCTCTTGTGTCCATTATGTGTCCTTTAGGGATTTCTATTGTATTATTGTTGTGTCTTGTGTTCATGGGGAAAACCCCCAAACTTGGACACACTTTATGTTTAAAATATTGATTAAATGAATTAATTCATATTAAATCTCAGATTTGAATATGTAGAGATGTGTTCTTGAGTACTTTACATTTCATTCATGTATCTCTTATAGATGTGTTCATGTTACATATATAGATTTGTGTATGTATATATATATATATATATATATATATATATATATATATATATATATATATATATATATATTGTAATGAGAGTGTATCTATATTTATATATGTAATAAATGGTTCATGATGATTATATAATCAAGTTTGTGAGTGTGGTTCCTCATATTATTATTGTCGTTATTGTTGTGGATAATTAGGATATATATTGTGTATTCTTTTGGCTCAAACTATCTAAATCCGTCATAATTTTTATCCACGTTTTTAATTTCAGCCCTAACTTAGAAATGTCATAACTTCTAGCTCAAAGCTCGGTTTAGTCTCCCATTTTTTTTAAAAGAAGCGTATTGAAGTTAGCTTTCCAAAAACATATATTAAAAGGCCTAATTCATTCTGTAACTTTCTGAAGAATTATTTGAGTGCCAGCTGTACGAAAGATAAACCCGTTCTCGGTGTTTTCGCGATTTCGGGAGTTTTTGGAAACGAAAACGCGATCCGTTTGAAGTTTCAGAAAGCTAACACATAGATCTATAACATACTTTAATCCTAGAATTTAATTCACGCTGAGATGGTACAGTATTGATTATTAGTAGGAGTTACTATTCGGCATATGCATTTTGTGCACCCTTGTGTGTAATATAATGTTCTATTTAATTTTAACCCATGTTAATGTATATACATTATGTAATTATATAGAGAATGCAAGCATGAGTAAATGGTTAAATAAATGATGTATGAGGTGTAAGTATCCTATCTAATGTAAGCATGTATAAGTATGACTTGTAATGAATATGTAGGTTCCATAGTATGTAATGTATGGTGCATATAGTAGTGCAAGAGAATAAATGAATGATGAATGAATGCAAGCATGAATGTAATGTAATAATAGATGTAATGTATGCAATATACAAGTTAATGAGATGTAATGTTCTATGTTAACACAAATCCTATATTACCTCATGTACCCCCTTACACTATGTTGACACTATCACACTTGACACTTTTTTCACTTATACTTTGACACTCTTTGATATGTATACACTATGTATGCCCATTTAACCCTCACTTGCCCCTTTGCCATGTTCACATACACACACATAGCCTCTTAAATAAGTATTTATGAATATAGTTAACTTAGCTATGTATGTATATTATATATATGTTAGCATATTGTCTTGTAATATATAAGTTTATATAACCATTTGAAATGCCATGATTATAGACCTAATGTTGAATACCAATATATGCATGTGTATATATGTGTAGACATATATAGCTTAAAGTAATAGATTATCTAGTGTATATCCAATGTGAATTCTTGCCTATTTGAGTATTAAATAATTGCATGCTATATAGAGTTGGGTGTATGTTAGCTTGTATAGCCTTGTATTGATGTGTGCTTGCTAGGATAGTCTTGGTTAGGCCTAGTAAGACTTGCTGGGTTAGGACATGACCTAGTTTGACCTAGTTTGACTAGTGCAGTTGATCAGAGTTGACCAATGGTTGACTTTGGCCTAGTTTGACCTAGATTCATGTAGAATGCATTGTAGTGCTTTATATTACCCTTTTGGACATGTTGTGACTTGTGCTGTTCTAATTAGGAGCCAGATACCTCTCCTCGGACAGTATCTTTACCTTGGATATTCAGATATCAGGCGAGTACATTCTCTGATCATTTCATATCTTGTTTAGGATTATATTTCCTGCTTTAGATTATTTTACATGATGCTGACACGTTGGAAACACGGATTAGTACTATATGGATCTTGTTGTACGATGTTATCCCCTTAGCGGATACATCGGGTATTCGTGTTCGTGTACTTTATCGTGAGCATCGTGTACTCCTTGTATTCGTGACATTCGTGTACAAATCGTGTGAAATCGTGTATATTCATGTATTCACATGATCTCGTGTGCGACTATACTTCGTGTGCAATAACATATCATATCTAGATCCTTGTGTATTGATTGGGACGGGGGAGTAGAAGTGGTTATGTAATCAATCCAATAGATTACTCGTGTACAACCTCTGTAGATTACTCGTGTACAACATCGTGCCGTTTACATAACCATCTTGTGCTCTGAATCACTAGTCACTGATAGTTCTCTATATAGTGTAGCTATTTACTTACAGTCTCTCTCTTTTTCATTATGTTATTTTTTCAGATCCTGTATCTTACTCTCTAGCATGTTTATATTTCCTAACCTGTTATGATATTGTTGAGATGTACTGTACTCGCTCCTGTCCTGACTGGACCCGTTGATAAATTTTACAGATAGCTTGGTGATTGTCTGCTAGCCTAGAGGAGACACATTAGAGGTTGTTTAGTTAGCTATTTTCAATTGTCTGGAGTTGTATTTACTTTATGGATTACTGTATCTGAGTTTGGAGATTTGAGATGTATTTTTGGATTTGTGTATCTTAGACACTTAGATTTCTCTCCGTTGTACCTCTTTTGGATTTAATGTTTTATCTATCCTTATCATGCTCTACCTTAGATGTGATTGAGTCTGTATCTGCTATGTTACCCCCATTTGGGGAGTATAAACTGTTTAGCCTTATACTGTTAGATGCATGAGACCTAGGACAGCGTTCTACCGTCGACACTGCGGCGTAGGCTGGACGTACCCACTTCTCGTGCCCTAACTCTAGGGTGCGGGTCGTGACACGTTTTTAGTGGTGGCCCATGCAGGTCGAGTTTGTGTAGTGGCATTCGAACTAGAGTATCACTACAGCCTGCAATAGGATTAGGATATATTATTGAAGGTACTCAATCACAGTTAGGATCCCTTGAGAGATTTCTGGGACGACCCTTGAGAATCTTATTTAATTTCGATTTGAAAACTCTCTTTTCCTTGGTTTGATTTATCTTTATTTTCTGTCGTTGAAATTAATTTTGATGGATTATTGTTGAATTTGAGTTTGTATTTATTGATTTTGATTGAAGATTGTTGAATTTGAATCTTGATGTTAGCTGTAGCGTCCGAGTTTGTATTTATATGATTTGAAGGATTTTGTTCATTTTTGAATCTTGATGTTCGTTGATAAATTTGATTTTGGATATTCGTTATTGATTTAATTTAATTTTTATCAAGATGAAATTATATGGGCTAGGTCATCTAAGTTTTAGAATCTAGTCTTCTATAGTCACATTAGCCAGCATGGTGAGGGCACATAGTCTGGCTTTGGATATATTTCTTGGGTGTGGGAATTTAAGATTTTCGCAGCCAAGCTAGCGGCATTGCAAAAATGTTAAATACCACGATTCTAGATGTATGTGCCTAAGTCGAGGACTTTGTGATTATCGTAGCCTTGCTTACTAGTATGACGAGGATTTAGAGCACCATGATTTTGGATAGACGCATATGATTATCAGATTATACCTTAAATATTTTCGAACATGTTTTCTCTACTTTTATTTCAGTCCTTCAAAAAAAAAGAGAATTATTAATTGTTTTGTTTGTTTGCTTCTCATTATTTAATTTAGTAGTAGCTTTAGCTGTTTTTATAAAACCTTGTGTAACTTCTTACAAATTTTTCCTTAATACAATGAATCAATGATTTTGCTAGACCTTATTTTGGATTTAATATTATAGCTCTGATTTCAAAATGGGTTCCTCTTTTAAACAGATAAGTAGAACAGATTCTTTTATCATTCTCTTCCTGCCAATATTTTATTCTGTCATTCTTGTCTTATATAACTGTCATGGTTACATCAATTCTCTATCTCGTATATAATTCTGTCAGCTATACCTTGAAAACTCTTGAATCTTCATATCATTTTGCCTGAGAAATGTTGAGAAAGTGACGTGAATCATCTAGGTCAAAAATGATGTAAATGGTTATCATAGAATGATTTGTAGGAATCAGAACGTTGGATGTCAATTATGAAAAAAAATTGAGAGGGAGATGTGGTAAAGGTTAGAATGGAATCGAGTGATAGATGTTATCAATTTAGAAACAATCGCAGAAAATTTTGGTTATGAGTAATTCATGTATGTATTTCAAAAAAAAAACTAATGAGGATATCAGAGGTCAACCTAGTTTTGAGAAATAGAAAATCTTGGTTATTGATTCTTGGGAACTATTACAAGGCTATGTAGAAATTTAGAGATGGAAAGGAGAATTTAATTGAATAAAATGATTATGCGAAATTGAACTAGATATTTTAAGAGGGTGACTAGAGACAGAGAGAACACAAGGATTTTACGTTATAGAAATTATTTTAGATGATTGGGAGAGATTGTGGAATTCAAAAGGATAATATTTGAAGGTGAACGTTGAAGAAAATATGAAGGTTGATTTATAAACCAGAAAAAAAAATTGTGTGACATAGTGGTATTGGAGTTTAGTAAATACGAGACTTGACTTAAACAAGTACAAGGATTTCATAAACTGGATTTAGAGGTTTCGGATTAATTTAGAACAAGGTGAAGGAATTTGGAAATTTGATTAAATGAATAAGTGTTGATACCTAATTAAGAGGGGTATGCTTCGTGGAAAATGTTTTAGAAGTTTGAAAATTTTGTCTATGGTGATCACGGTAAAAGTTTAGATGACTGAAGGTTATAAAATTTCGATGATAGTCATATGAGGGTTGATTTTCATACTGGGATTTGTGAGAAAATATGATTGGCAAATGGTAAACTGATAGTTTCAGAGAGAGATGATTAACTGACCTTCGTATAAAATCTTTCTTGTTTTCCACAAAAGGGGTTTTCAATATCATTGAATCCTAGTTTCCTTAATTACGACCAAATCGACTTCGATCACGTTTTCTTATCATATTAATATCTTGGGTTGTACTTAATTGAATTAAAATTTGATTGTGACCTGAATCACCATCCTTGTATGCTCGTTCTCAGACTTGTTGAACTGTCCTCCATATCATCCAATCTTGATTTCCCCAATTTGATCAACTTAGATCGTATTGAGACTAAATATTTTTAATATATTTTATGATTGGATTTTCATGCAATTGACTTTCATTCTTTAACTTGTGATTTTGATATTCTTTGAATATTACCCTTTTAGATAATTGGTAGTTATCTTTATTTTATTTTTTTGATGAGTACCAGTTTTTATATAGGATGGTAGACTGCCTTACAGTTTTGATAATTTGTTATTTCTGTATCTTTTCTAGTTTAGCACCCTAGATTGCTTGTGTGTTTTGATACCCTATGACCGTTTCGGTTAGCATGACTAGTATACCTAGATGAGACTTTCACTACCACCGTATGCCATGACCCTGTATGTCGTCCTTTTTGATGGTATGTTTTATTTAAGTTCTGGGATTTGATTGTGGGGGTTTGACCGAGAAGGAGTATGAACATTTTAATTTCGAGGACGAAATTTTTCTAAGGTGGGTAGACTTGTAACACCCAGTTTTCTAAAATGAGGGTAATTTTAAAATTTTATAATTTTAATCATTTATTGATTTGACATTTAAATTATGATATGATTTTTTTGTAATTTTTAAATCATTTTAAAACTATTTAAAATCATGACTTGTGATTTTGATGTTTTGCTAGTGAAACCCTAGAGACTGTTTGACCTAGAGCATAACCATGTGATTAGGATGTTTTAATATCATTTCTGGCCTAAGGATATTTTGTATTTGTCCTCTTTGAATTATTTTGATATTTATTGCGTTGGTGATTGTTGATTTTGACCTTTGATATGTGTGATTTTGTGATGCTTTTGTGTCCGTAGCGGACACGTATCAGTTTTTATTTACAAATGTTTGATGTGCCTCAAAGAGATTTTTTTTATTGCTGATTTTTTTTGAAAAGTATTTGAATGAGATTGTTTTCTGCATGTGTTTTCTGTGATTGCTTTGTTTTAATTTCGAGGACGAAATTTTTTAAGGTGGATAGATTTGTCACCCCCAGTTTTCAGAAACAGGGGTATTTTTGTCATTTTACATTTTTGAATATTTTTTTAAATTTATTTTATTATTTATGATATTATTTTGGGGTTAAAATTTATTTTATTATTTATGATATTGTTTTGGGGTTATTTGAGTCGGGTTCGAATTTCAACTCAATTCGACTTGAAACGGGTATCCGGGGTAACTTAGACTCTAGTTGGACCCATGCATTAGTTAGCCATGGCCCACATTTTAATTAGTCATGTTAGAAAGATTAGTCATAATCCTAATTATTAGGTTAACCATTTAGATTTTTTTTTATTTGACCCTTTTACCCCCAAATCCTAACCAAAATTGTTTTAAACACTTGTAACTAAGGGAGGGGCAAACTTGTAATATTCAATGAAGGGGGGATATAACCATTGTAGCCGGCCCTAATAGGACTCCCATCTCATTTTCTTTCTTTGAGAAGTCTTCTTCCCCAAGTGCTCTCAAGCTTTCCCAAGGAAGAAGCATTTCTCCTTGGATTTTCTCTCCTTTAGGTAATATTTCCTTCTCTTTTATTCCTCCATTTTGCATTTAGGAAAGTTTTAACCATAGAAATGACCCCCATTGTTGTGTCCCTATTTTGTGTCCTCTTGTGTCCATTATGTGTCCTTTAGGGATTTCTATTGTATTATTGTTGTGTCTTGTGTTCATGAAAAAAAAACCCAAACTTGGACACACTTTATGTTTAAAATATTGATTAAATGAATTAATTAATATTAAATCTCAGATTTGAATATGTAGAGATGTGTTCTTGAGTACTTTACATTTCATTTATTATCTCTTATAGATGTGTTCATGTTACATATATAGATTTGTGTATGTATATATATATATATATATATATATATATATATATAGAGAGAGAGAGAGAGAGAGAGAGAGAGAGAGAGAGGATGAGGGAGGTGAGGTGCCACCCTATGGAGGGTGTCTACTTGTCACCCCCCACATGCTATCATCATGCACCCATGTGCATGATGATAGCATGGGGGGGTGACAAGTAGACACCCCCCCGTGAGGTGGCACCCTACCTCCCTTATTCTCTCTCTCTCTCTCTCTCTCTATATATATATATATATATATATATATATATATATATATATATATATATTGTAATGAGAGTGTATCTATATTTATATATGTAATAAATGGTTCATGATGATTATATAATCAAGTTTGTGAGTGTGGTTCCTCATATTATTATTGTCATTATTGTTGTGGATAATTAGGATATATATTGTGTATTCTTTTGGCTCAAACTATCTAAATCCGTCATGATTTTTATCCACGTTTTTAATTCCAGCCCTAACTTAGAAATGTCATAACTTCTAGCTCAAAGCTCGGTTTAGTCTCCCATTTTTTTTAAAAGAAGCGTATTGAAGTTAGCTTTCCAAAAACATGTATTAATAGGCCTAATTCATTCTATAACTTTCTGGAAAATTATTTGAGTGTCAGCTGTACGAAAGACAAACGCGTTCTCGGTGTTTTCGCGATTCCGGGAGTTTCCGAAAACGAAAACGCGATCCGTTTGAAGTTTCGGAAAGCTAACACATAGATCTATAACATACTTTAATCCTAGAATTTAATTCATGCTGAGATGGTACAGTATTGATTATTAGTAGGAGTTACTATTCGGCATATGCATTTTGTGCACCCTTGTGTGTAATATAATGTTCTATTTGATTTTAACCCATGTTAATGTATATACATTATATAATTAAATAGAGAATGCAAGCATGAGTAAATGGTTAAATAAATGATGTATGAGGTGTAAGTATCCTATCTAATGTAAGCATGTATAAGTATGACTTGTAATGAATATGTAGGTTTCATAGTATGTAATGTATGGTACATATAGTAGTACAAGAGAATAAATGAATGATGAATAAATGCAAGCATGAATGTAATGTAATAATAGATGTAATGTATGCAATATACAAGTTAATGAGATGTAATATTCTATGTTAACACAAATCCTATATTACCTCATGTACCCCCTTACACTATGTTGACACTATCACACTTGACACTTTGTTCACTTACACTTTGACACTCTTTGATATGTATACACTATGTATGCCCATTTAACCCTCACTTGCCCCTTTGCCATGTTCACATACACACACATAGCCTCTTAAATAAGTATTTATGAATATAGTTAACTTAGCTATGTATGTATATTATATATATGTTAGCATATTGTGTTGTAATATATAAGTTTATATAACCATTTGAAATGCCATGATTATAGACCTAATATTGAATACCAATATATGCATGTGTATATATGTGTAGACATATATGGCTTAAAGTAATAGATTACCTAGTGTATATCCAATGTGAATTCTTGCCTATTTGAGTATTGAATAATTGTATGCTATATAGAGTTGGGTGTATGTTGGCTTGTATAGCCTTGTATTGATGTGTGCTTGCTAGGATAGTCTTGGTTAGGTCTAGTAAGACTTGCAGGGTTAGGACATGACCTAGTTTGACCTAGTTTGACTAGTACAGTTGACCAGAGTTGACCAAGGGTTGACTTTGGCCTAGTTTGACCTAGATTCATGTAGAATGCATTGTAGTGCTTTATATTACCCTTCTGGACATGTTGTGACTTGTGCTGTTCTAATTAGGAGCCAGACACCTCTCCTCGGACAGTATCTTTACCTTGAACATTCAGATATCAGGCGAGTACATTCTCTGATCATTTCATATCTTGTTTAGGATTATATTTCCTGCTTTAGATTACTTTACATGATGCTGACACGTTGGAAACACGGATTAGTACTATATGGATCTTGTTGTGCGATGTTATCCCCTTAGCGGATACATCGGGTATTCGTATTCATGTACTTTATCGTGAGCATCGTGTACTCCTTGTATTCGTGACATTCGTGTACAAATCGTGTGAAATCGTGTATATTCATGTATTCACATGATCTCGTGTGCGACTATACTTCGTGTGCAATAACATATCATATCTAGATCCTTGTGTATTGATTGGGACGGAGGAGTAGAAGTGGTTATGTAACCAATCCAATAGATTACTCGTGTACAACCTCTGTAGATTACTCGTGTACAACATCGTACCGTTTACATAACCATCTTGTGCTCTGAATCACTAGTCACTGATAGTTCTCTATATAGTGTAGCTATTTACTTACAGTCTTTCTCTTTTTCATCATGTTATTTCTTCAGATCCTGTATCTTACTCTCTAGCATGTTTATATTTCCTAACCTGTTATGATATTGTTGAGATGTACTGTACTCGCTCCTGTCCTGACTGGACCCGTTGATAAATTTTACAGATAGCTTGGAGATTGTCTGCTAGCCTAGAGGAGACACGTTAGAGGTTGTTTAGTTAGCTATTTTCAATTGTTTGGAGTTGTATTTACTTTATGGATTACTGTATCTGAGTTTGGAGATTTGAGATGTATTTTTGGATTTGTGTATCTTAGACACTTAGATTTCTCTCTGTTGTACCTCTTTTGGATTTCATGTTTTATCTATCCTTATCATGCTCTACCTTAGATGTGATTGAGTCTGTATCTGCTATGTCACCTCCATTCGGGGAGTATAAACTGTTTAGCCTTATACTGTTAGATGCATGAGACCTAGGACAGCGTTCTACCGTCGACACTACGGCGTAGGCTGGACGTACCCACTTCTTGTGCCCTAACTCTAGGGTGTGGGTCGTGACATAATCCACCCCCATTTGACAGAGGGCAGCGTCCAGAAGCACTTCATTCAAGAGCGGGACAGTCATCGACACTGGTGGTCAACAAAAGAAGGCAAAGATTCAGAGATGTTAGAAACAACAAAAGAATCTGAGCCACGTTCTCATCAAAAGCGCATAAGGCTCAGGCGCTTCTGAAAAGAAGCTTCGGCGGATCATCATGGTCTAAACCCATGCGCGTCAGCAGCGGAGCTTTGGCGTATCATCAGGGTTTAAACCCATGCGCGTTAGCAGTGGAGCTTCGGTGCATCATCAGGGTTTAAACCCATGCCCGTCGGCGAAAAAACCTCAACACATCATCAGGACTCAAGGTCCATGCACGTCGGCGTATGTGAGTTCTAAAAATGGTACATAAAGATATGGTAAAGGATGATGAAACCCACCAATCACCGCCGGTCGAACGTCGACAGGCGGACGGGGGACATCATCCGCGGCAGCCTCTACAGGCTCTTTTTCTTCTACTCGTCCCTTGCCAGCACCGCCGCGAGGAGTTTTGGGAGCCATTTCTTGAAAGAAGAAAGCTAGGGTTTTTCAAAAAAAGAAGAACTCTAAAAAAGAAAGCAAAGAGAGGAAGAACTCTCTCTCTCCATCTTACGCCTATTTATAGGCTCAGTTGCATGCGTGAACCGATGAAGTGTGACCTCAGCCGCCGCCTCGAGTTCTGTGAGGAGATAACTGCAAATAAATCCAAAAAGATCATCATTAATCTTCTTGTTTATCAAAGCGTTATCATTTGCATTTACTGAGAGGAGCATGCGCCCCATCACTGATGCGCAGAGTAATCATGTGCCCGAACAGTCATACGCCCCGTAGAAGATGCCACCATGCTTCTTATTCAAAGTCTTCCAAAACTTGACAAAAAGTTTCGAAAACTTTGAAGGGGGTCTTGTTGAAGCATGGAATTTCAGGACCAGAAATCCTATGCGTCTAACATCACATGCGCCAGGGAGCTCAGAAGAAGTACTTGGCACAACAAAGCATAGACATTAAAAGAAGATTTTTATTTTCATATAAAAGTCTATTACATATCTTAAAAAGAGATGTACAAAGGAGAATTTCTACAAAGAAAAGATCCTAAGTCTACAGCTAGGCGCAGCAACCACCATGCGCTCTCAAAACAGGCAAACCTCGCCATGCGCTCCCAAACAGGCGTATCTCGCCATGCGCTCTCAGCCAGGCGCATCCCTTCAGCAGCTCAGTTATGTGCATCCTCAGTCATGTGCATCCTTAGTTATGTGCATCCCTTCAGCGGCTCAGTTATGCGCATTCCTTCAGCAGATCAGTTATGTGTCACCGCCCTTCAGCGTCCCAGTCAGGCGCATCATAAAGTGTCAGCATATGCGCCATCAAATGCTTCGGCTAATAAAGCATTTATTGAGCAGAATGAGGGTGGCAATCAACCCTCTAGCTTCAAAAGAGCCTCCAAAGATCGAGGAAGACCGCAATCGAAACACGGCTAAAGGAGCAGCTTTCAACACAACCAGAATGGGCAACACCCGCTCTGACAGAAAAAAGAGCCTCCAAAGCTGCAGTACTGCAATTCCGATCTGTGGCTCTTCCAGCATAACGGAGACGAGGCTCGAGCATCCCGATCTTTGGATGCAACAGGCACCTTCTGTCTGCCTCTGAAGCCATCGACTCTGACTTTTGGATGTAACAGTCACCTTCAAGTGCATCAATGAAGACAATGTGTTGCATCTTCACCCTCGGGAGCATCTCATCAACAGAATGTGCTCGAGCAAACAAATTCATTTTCGGGAGGACGTGAGAGAACGAGAAGCAAACTCTCTCCATGCCACTATTTATAGGCCGGGCAAATCAAACCCATGCGCCAAGTGGCTGGCTCTCCGAATCATGTGCAATGAATTTACATTAAATGGTGATGAACCTGACGCTTCAAATTTAGCCAAGTCAAAAACGGCTATTTAAAGCACTTGAAGAATGTAACAGTCGAACCAATAAAGACGTATCATGCGAAGCAGATGCGCCGGTCAGACCGCGCATCATACAGACGCGCCCATCAGCTCCTCATAAGGATGCGCCCCCATACGTCCCTATGCGCCTAGTAGAACGCCGATCGATGTGCCCACTCAACAGCCCATCACCTGTTAAGAACATTAAATGATGAAGTCTGACAGAGTTGGCAGCACGTCTCCCGAGGACTGAACAGTTGACAGCTTTTTCAGAAGACAAAGCGTCGTCGATATCAGCATCATTATTGCTCCCCTCCTACGGTTACAAGCCACGTGGCCGCCCAACCATCTCGCATGTACCTTCGCAGCCATGCGCCTAAATCTCTGCATGCGCCTCAAAACCCGTGCGCCTCAGACTTTTCTCTGATCCCTAAAGACAGAAGTAAAGTCACTACTGAAGCCCCGCATGCGTCTCAAAAGCCATGCGCCTCGACTGGTTCGTGACTCCTAAAGGTTACGAGCCAAAGTCTCCTCGTGCGCCCAATCCAAGGCGCATCCTATCATATCACTCCCCACCAAATCCGAGATCTTCGAGCCATGGACCTACGACACGCGTCCTTTGACTTGATTCAGCCTATGAAGGGGTGCTAATCACCCAAGATCTCAGCAACTGAAAGATCCTCTCCATTGCTATGTGTCAGCTCTGCCGCAGCCCACGACAGCAACAAGAAGGGTTCAACTCCTCAATCAGAGCGCATCGTCCATGCGCCTCCATCAGCTATCACCACGTGGCGTCCTCGCGTACATGTGCATCCTACATGCGCGCATGAGTAGCCAGCCTGCAAAGCTATAAATAAAGGGATCACTTCCTTCTTACACACATCGCATAACTACCGATATACAGAGAGACAGATACAGACACTCAACGTCTTCTCCCTCTCCGCAAGCTCCAGCACCCAGAGCAACTCAGACCTTCAGAGAACCGATAACCGTTGTCAGATCGTCAACGGAGTCAACGTATTACCACTCGCTCCATCGGCACAAGGGACCCAGATAAACAAAAGTGTACTCCTAGGACTACGTCTAAGTCTTACATTGTAACACTGTTCTGTTTGTAATTGAAATTTTCAATTAAACGACTTTAATGGCAAACAAGCTTCTTCCCACAAAGTAAATGATAATTCAGAATGCATTAGCATTGCATTTATCATTTCTTGATATATTCTATTTTTTCTTTCGGCTAGTCCGTTCTGTTGAGGTGTCCGTGGTGCAGAACATTCATGAATAATACTGTTTTCTTCATAGAAGGTATTAAATTCAAAAGAAAATTATTCACCACCACTATCACTTCTAAGTATTTTAATGTTTCTACCAAGTTTATTTTCAACCTCAGATTTATATATTTTAAAAGCATTAAAGGCTTCATCTTTATATTTTAATAAATATACATATGTAAATCTAGAGCAATCATCAATGAAGGTAATAAAGTATTAATTACCACCTCGAGATAATGTGCCATTAAATTCACATAAATCAGAGTGAACTAAATCTAGTAGGTTGGTATTACGCTCTACACTGTGAAAAGGTTTTTTTAATCATTTTAGATTTTTCATAAATTTCACACTTATCTAAGTGTTCAGAATTGTATGAAATTAATCCAGATTTAATTAATCTTTTCATAGTGCTAATACCTATATGCGCTAATCTATTATGCCATAAAGTAGATGACTCAATCATGTAAGCAGAAGTAGAAACTTTATTGATATTATTTTCAATAATACAAAGTTTTATCATACCCTCATCGGTATATCCCTTTCCAACAAACACATCATTACGGGTCAATATTAATTTTCCCGACTCAAAGACAGACTTTATTCCTGTTTTACCCAACAAGACTCCACTGACGAGGTTCCTACTCATATCCAGGACGTGAAGTACGTTAGTCAGAGTTACTTTCTTCCCGGAAGTGAATTGGATTTCCACATCACCTGTTCCCACGACCGTTGAATGTCCTTCATTTCCCATCTGAACTTCTTGTCCATCATTGACTTCAGAATAGGTCTTGAATGCTGCTTTGTCGTATGAAACATGAACGGTAGCACAAGTATCGTACCACCATCCTGGAGCCTTCCCTTTGACCGTCATGAGTTTGCTCACCGTAGCAATTATGTCATCTGTCTCAGTGAGATTTACCTCGCTGTTTTGGGTCTTTCGAACCCGACAGTCTTTGGCATAATGTCCTGCTTTGCCACATACAAAATAGCCGGTCTTGGGTCCTTTGGCGTTGCCGGAGTTCTTGAACTTTTGTTGGTCCTTCTTAGGACCGAGAAAGTTCTTCTTTTCTGCAGGCCTCTTGCCTTTCGCGCTCACCCGTTAGCTTTAGAAACTCCATTGTTCTCAGATTTTTATCTTTTCTTCGATTCCTCTTCGATTCGAAGGTGTTTTTGAATCTGTTTCAGTGAGAAATCCTCAGAGCTGTGAAGTAGTTTCTTCCGATAACTATTCCAAGAAGCTGGCAATTTAGTGATTATAGCACCAATTTGGAATGGTTCCGGAAGTTCTATCTTTACTGCCCTGAGTTTATTGACTAGAACTTGTAGTTCGTGTACTTGGACGAGTATAGGCTTTGTATCAATCATTTTGAAATCAAAATACTTTGATATAAGAAATTTCTTTGTACCTTCTTCTTCTGCTCTGGATTTAAATTTCAGAGCCTTCCAGATGTCAATTGTCGAAAGATTTTCTGTGTAGAGGTCGTACAGTCTGTCCGACAGAGTGTTTAGAATATGACCACGGCACAGCAGTTCGTCCTCTTTGCGCTTTTTGCGTTCTGCCTTGACTGCATCAGAATCTGCTGGAGTGGGTTCTGGAACAGGTGGCAGATCTGGATCGAGGACGTAGCAGATCTTCAGCGCTGTCAGGAGGAAGATCATCTTGTCCTGCCAGCGTGTGAAGTTCGTTCCGTCGAAGCGATCTAGTTTGACAAGATCCTAATTCATGACTTTGATGCTCGAAATTGCAGCCTCGGACGCCATTATCCGAAACACTTTAAAATTGTTAGAATTTGATTGTACTTCACTGACGAGTTCTGCGAAGTTAAAAATATCGTCGAGGCTTGAATCGTGCATTTAGCAGCACTTTCCTTAAAGTGTTTCGGGCACTCCGGTAACGTCTTGGAGTCAGCATGCCAGAACACCCAGGATAAGACAGCCTTCTGCCGGAGGATCACCAGACGTTGTGAGACACCGAAGTGCACAAGTGCGTCTACAATGTGCCACTATCGCCTCTACGCCCGAGCCCGATCCCGAGCCCGAGCCCGAGCTGGTGTTGCCGGTGGCAACACCGGCTACATTTTCATGAAGAGGATAAAACAACAACCAATGGTCACCCACTAGCAACCATTTGGTTGTTGCACACTCCTCATGAGTGCACATACCTATTTAAGCACTCTCAAATCTTTCTCTTTTTCCGATGTGGGACTAAAGTCCCTTCTCTTTCTTTTTCATCCTTTAAGAACAATAAATGGAATTAATTAATTCCAACATACTGCTCCCTACTAATCATCATTACAGAGCTAGGCTAGCTACCGTACATAGGGGTAGTGTAGGAAATTTGCATCCACCCTTTTTGTTTAGTTGGCTATAACTGAGAGAACATGCATAAAAAGGAATCTTTACGTGGATACCATTTTAAACGCACATTTATGAGTTAAAAAGTAGTTTTTTTTTTGTTTGTTACAAAAAGCGTTTGGATACTGCCACTTCTTTTTCTCTTTCCAAAAACATTTTCACAAAACTTGAGTTATAAATCAGCTTTGGGAGTAGATAAAAAAATAGTTTTTAGAGTGTTTTTTTTAGTTCTCTCACTTTTTCCGACTTGATACGGTACCCTAACTTTTTTTACACGACGCCTTGATACTATTAACTACTAAATATTTTAAATTGTATATCCTAAAACAAATAATAATTGTCCTCATCTTTGTATATCCAAAAATTATTATTTTAGGATATGCAATTTAAAATATTTAGTTGGTGTAAAAAAGTTAGGACATCAAGTTGGAAAAAAAATAGTTGAGCATATAAGTTATAAATAAGCAAAAAAAAAAAGTCTTTAGAATGTTTGGAACCTTATTAGGTCTTGGACCAGAAAACCAAATTGAACCAAGCTGAATAAAATAGAATAAAATATTCGATTAGGTCTGAAAAAATACAGTTCAGTTTGGTTTTGGAAATTTTCATTTTCATTGTCGGTTTCGATTTCGATCTAAAATCAAATAATACTTATACAATTATTAGACATCCTTATTTTTATGCATATTTTATGATTAAAAATGTATATTTTTTTGTATATTTGAAAACAATACTTCTATGTAAGTTTAAAGCCAAACTTTAATAATTTAACACGGTGAGATCACACGGTGCAAGCTCAGTCGCGGCGGAGACTGATCGTCGGATTTTGACGCTCCGGTGTTTCTCAGTGCTTCTAGAAACATTCGATGCCAGGTCCAGATTTGTCGGATCTGTCAGAGTTTTCGAGGGGTAGCCAGGGACGAAGCTATATGTAGGCCAAAGGGGACCGTGGCCCCCTCTTAAAATTGACAAAAAGTTCAATTTTTTTTATAGGCCTTGTGTTACTTCAAGCCCAATAATGTTGAATGATTCACCTAAAGCCCAATGAACTCGTTCAATTAGGTCATTTACTCTATAGTTTCCAAACTCTCCACAGCTTTGTTCCTAGTTGAAATTGTTCATGCCGATGCTGCTGTCTACAACACAAAAACTGCAACAAATTTCGGCCAACCCACATCGAAGCCAAATATCGACCCCATCCTTTCATTCCTTTGTTGTTTTTCCTTGGCGCTCTCACGACCAAAAGCTTTCCGACGTGTTGAGCATCACATCTCCTCCAAGTCTCGGCTGCCAGCTCTCCCCCAAAATTGTAAATCTTGTGAGCTTTCAAGTCATTTAATTAATTTTATTATTATCTAGTTATTTATGGTTTTTGAGCCTTGCTTTTGCTTAGTTGCTTACTTTTAATGTGGGCAGCAGAGGCCAAGGTGGAAGACACGAGAGAGTTGTTCAGGAGGGAATAATGATACTGCACCTGCTAGTATTTACATAAACCATACTTCCTTTCAACATTAGTCCCACATCGGTTGGAGATACTGCAGCATGTCCGATTGGACCGTGTGGTCAATGCTCTGGGTCGTACGGGCTGGCTGTTGTTTGTCTTTGTTCGTTAACGGTCCTTGTTTTTTTATAAGAGAAATTTTGACTTACCCCCCACTTGCATTACCCATATTAAGGGTGCACCCCACAGTTTTGCATTAATGAAGAAATATCCCTATTTTTGACGGAAACCATCAAAAAATTGAATTATGGACGAAAATGCCCTTGGGTTCTTCCTTCCTCTTTGTTTTTTCTTCCCCCTCCCTCCCCCCCCCGGCCACCCCCACCCCCTCCCCGCCACCGCCACCGCCATCGCTACCCCCCCCTCCCCACCTCCGGCGAGCGGCGGCAACAGCAGCGACAGCGACGGCGGCGGCGGCAACAGCGGCGGTGGCAGGAGCGACGGCGGCGGCGGCAGAGGCAGGGAGGGGGAGGGGAGCGGAGGCGATGGCGGGGAGGGGGGGGAGCGGTGGCCGGGGGGGAGGGGGAAGAAAAAACAAAGAAGAAGGAAGAACCCAAGGGCATTTTCGTCCAAAATTCAATTTTTTGACGGTTTCCGTCCAAAATGGGAATATTTTTTCATTAATGCAAAACTGTGGGGTGCACCCTTAATATGGGTAATGCAAGTGGGGGGTAAGTCAAAATTTCTCTTTTTATAATTAGTCTTTAATGTGCCAAAATTTTCCTCTCTTACTTCTGGTTAACCTATATATTCGTGTCCATTTTGGACTTTCATTATACAGCGTTGGGCACACTGTGCAATATATTTTAGATTTTGAAAATATTGATACTATTTTCATCTTCTTTTAAATATATTTTAAATTTTAAAAATATTGATAATATTAAGTTAATATTATAGCATATTTAAATTATAATGAAAAAAATGGTTAATAAAATTTGTTAACTTTTATTAAGAAATTTTTATTTTTATTTTTGTTTTTTTTTCCCAAAAAAAAGGGGCTTGTTCGGTCCAGTCCTGAACCGGCCCGGCCCAAGTCCGGTTCAACTCTGCCTGCTGTAAACCGGACAGTGGATCCAGACTGGGTTCGTAAACACGGATCCGGGTTGGCTCGGTCCGGTATGCTAAGTCGGGCTGAGCCCGATCCGGCCTAGGCCCGGTCAAAATCAGGTCCGGGTCGGCCCAATCCGGCCCAAGTTGCACCTTGTGATGAGCCTAGAGGATTGAGAAGTGGACGTGTTCTCACCGTAGCGTGGGACTCGGAAAGGTGGAGAAGTAACAGTAAATGTAGTTACTGTTCGGACGGGATTTGGGAGTTAAATGGATTTTGGGTTTAAGATACTTCATAGGTTTGAGTCGTGGGCTAATAGTTAATACTAGTAATGATTATTGTACCAAAAAGTTTAAGGAAGACCATTTAATAAATATAGCCTATTGTTACAAGCAACAGGAACGTCAATTGGATGTGACCACGTGGCAAACGGACGGACTAGCCTACCTGCACGTAAAATAACTTTTTTTTCTAAACATAAAACGTTCGGCCCAGTCCACTCAAAGGAACATCCCAAAGCAAGCTGATAAATGTCCTCCTTATAACTTCAATAGAAGAAGAGACACTGTGCACGTAACCATTAATAGCTATGTACACTGTTCACGTATGGGTGGGGGTGCACCATCGACTGGCTTTGTTTAAAAAGCTTATGAAGAAACGTTAAATGTTCATTTTATTTTAGCACATGTGTATCATTTTATTTTAGCACATGTGTTCACTGTCACAAACCAACAAGTTGGTTTATTTACATATAAATCCAATTCCTTCACTTCTTTATGTCATTAGCCATAGAAGCAATACTCTCTCTCTCTCTCTCTCACTGTTCTCTTTTTGTAAATATTGTTAATTTGCATATAACCCCCTAACTACTCCTATCCATGTATCCATATATGTGTTCTAATATGTTCCTTTCTTTTCCCACGTGAAAGAATATGGACAAGTTTTCAATCGAGCAATGATATATGTACCTCCAAAAATCTCATCACTTCATATCTCTCCGCCACGTGACACTCCTTTATTGACCCAAACAAATAGAGGAGGAGGTTGGGGAAAAAACATGAGCGAATACTACAACAAAAAAGTGATTTAACGACACTCGAAAAGTGTCGTTATTGACTTTCCATGGCACTTTTTTGGTGTTGTCTAGAGGGGGTGTCATAGAAATATTTTTTCTTTCAACGACACTAAAAAAGTGTCATGTAATAAATTTATGGCGGCACTTTCTGAATGTCATGTAATGCTTATTTCACGGCACTTTATTGGTATCATCTTAACATCCTTCAATGACAGCTAATAAGTATCGTCAAAATTATGACAATTTATAAGTGTCATCTACAAGCATTCAATGACAATTAATAAATGTCAGGGATAAATTTTTATGCCACCTTTTTTGTGTCATATAAAAATTTTGGTTACGACACTACGAATGTCATCTTAACACGTATCGTCAAAATTACACCTTATAAATGTCATCTAAAATCACTCAATGACATTTAATAAATGTCATCTAAAATCACTCAATGACATGTAATAAATGTCACAAATATTATTCATAGAACTTTTATGTATCATGTAGGCCGAGTTCAACGGCAAATTTTAAATGCCTTCAAAACATCATCAAAATATATATAACCAATCAACCATGATCACAAATAATTAACCAAAAGTAATATATTAAAAAACTTCAACCCATACCAAATGTCGAGCCGTGAAAAGGATTCAACAAAAGGAATACCTTCATTTAAGAGAATATTTTTTGTGTAGAAAGTCTCAAACTCAGGATCTTCCGCTGCGCGGATTTATTGGGGAACAAAGTCATAGGCGTGTAGGTTCAAAGCCAAACCGACGCACATATCCCTATAGAAAATCGTCGTCCTTGAATTTTTCATTGACTATATTAAATAGAAAAAAAAAACAGGAATTTTGATAGAGTGTGACCCGTGTTGCCCCAAGTGAAATTATGATAAAAGGTATGATATACAAATAACTCGATAACCATATTAGCATTTACTTAACAAATACGACTTTTATTTTTATTATAATAATATATATTACAGAATTCAATCGTATTCCATCAATTCTACTACCAAAAAGAATCCACGAATTTTTTTTGAACATGTGAAATGAAGTGTGCTAAAAAAAAGGAAACTCCATTTCTGATTATTCTGTCTTTATCTAGTCTCTATCTTCCTCGCTTCGTATCGGCACAGCTTCGTAGTTGTCTTTCTTCTGGCTCGCTTTTTGCCCTCTTGCGAGCTACCTATCTTCATCTCGTTCCTATTCAAAGCCAGGGTGTCAGCCGGGGGCCGATCGACGTAACCGATCTGGGAGTGCCGAAGAAGGAAAATGAAGACGGAGATTCGGAAGTAGCAAATGCCTCTTCCATTTTTCGACGGTGAAGTAAGACCAAGCTCATGAGCTTATTATCCTAGGTCGGAACAAGTTGATAGGATCCCCCTTTTTACGTCCCCATGTCGCCACACGGGAGGGACATGGGGCGCAAAAAGGAAAGAGAGGGGTGGGGTTTCTCTTGCTTTTTTTTGGCATAGCAGGCCTCCCATTGGGAGGCCCGCACGACGGGCTATTAGCTCAGTCGCACCCGAACAATAATATTCCAGAGGAAAATGTACCTAAGATCAAATATTTCGAGCCGACTTCCATGGAAAATTCAGACTTTCTTTTTGATGCTGGGATCACATAAAAACATAAACTTTGAGGCTCAATAGCTAAATACATGGCAATTGAATCATGAGCCGACTCCCAAGCATCCGAGATGCGAAAAGAAAAAAGCACATTTCCCTAAATTTGAAGTAGACAGGGATAAGGACAAGAGGCTCGCTACTGAGCTCGATGCTTTGAATAGGACCCACGGGGTCAAATGCAGCAAAGAAAGAGGGCTTCGCTTCTCTCCTTTCAGTCGAGTGCTTTTATTTCATAACCTTCACTCTTCTTCTCTTATTCACCCGGCCTTTCTCAAAGCTAGAGAAGTTCTTATTTTCATAAAAAGTTACAAGAATATAGTATTCAACTTGTTTGAGACTAACAAAGTCTATTACATAATATGTAAGAGTTCTACTAATAATACTTCTTAGCATCCTCATCCAAATTAGGATCAAATTTTGAGAAACACATTAAATAGGCAAAAGTGGATTTCTGTCACGTGGAACCTGAAAAAGAAAGAAAGGTTAACTAATTAGTCGTTAGATGAAATTTCAAGGAATTAGAAAGAAAGTAAGCTGGATTGCAAACTATTGTCAGTGTTCCAATCAACGATAATAATAACAAATTGTCATTGTTACAATCAACCTATGGCACCAGATTGCAAACAGACAATAGTGTAAATAAGTTAATGAGTTTTGATGAGATTGCAAGGCCATCAATAAATATCTTTCTTTCCATGGAAGCATGATATGTTTTGGTTAACTATGTTACTGCATACTCTGGATATAGAATAGAAGCATGAAACTTACCAACTGTGTCAAGGAATTCCTCATGAACTGTTAATCTCCTTGTATTCGCTATTGTAGTTTACTTGTTAATGCCTTTTCTAATTATTCATAGTGTTCATGTGTCACAATTGAAGAAGAAGAAAGTCAAAACTAGAATGGCAATCCAAACTCGAAGTCCTACTACAAACAACAGTTCTAATGGAACCAGACTAGATATTGGATATGCAGTTGGTACAAAGAAATGGAAGGACAACAACAAATTTGCTTGCTCTCTGTCATAATTGTAAATCGAACTTTTTAATCTTCTAAGTTTGATCCTACAAAAAAAGAATTTAAACTTACTTCAGGTATTACCCAAGTGCCAATTTTGCATATAGAACTCTATTGAGACTCCATGAAACTTAAATTTCCTCCCATGAACATGAGCATCAGGCACATTATACAATTCATCCACATCTGGCATCTCGACCAACATGTTATGCAGGTCTACAAAAATGTCCTCATGCAATAGGTTTTGAAAATAGATAAATATCCCAATAGTAAAAATAAGATACTAAATCATTAACTTTACTTTTCAACTAATGCAATTATGTTCTTACTTCTCGTGTAGCATGTCTGGGCCCCACACCTAATGTGTCTATCTATACCAGGGCTTTGCACCTACAAAAAAAGTGTACAACAAAATACTTCAGTAGAAATTTCATTTTTTATGCCAAAGTAATTACAAACAACACGACATAGATGATTATTATAATGAGTGAATCCTAATTTGGTTTCAGCTGCAGAGTGTCTTCTAACCCAACAAATGAAAGTAACTTGTCTAAAAAATGCAACTAGTAACCACATTTAAAAGCAGATTGATACAATCGTTGCTCTACACTTCTTTGTAAGCTATTGATAAAATAAATTTAGATCCACTTTCTTTTAACTAAATTCAATTCTATTCATATTAGTGACTATAGTGTGACATTAAGTGTTATGGTGAGACTCTGTGCTTGAATCCTTCACATGCCTTCGAGTTTCAGAACTTTACTGAGGTAATAGTGCATGCATCATAACCAAGGTTTGAAATATTAGTATCTAAATCGGTTTCGGAGCCTTCCTATGAGTATCAGTATTGGCCGTTTTGGTTGTTTCAACTATTTTGGATCAAAGTATCAGATTCTTCCTTCGTATCGAAAAGCTAATAATGAGAAGAAGAAAAAGTTAATGGACTTACAGCCACGGAGAAACTGATAAATATGGGGCCTGAATATACCCTTCACTCGAGTTAATGGAGAAACCTCATGCCCTACAAGTATATAGAAAGAAAACATTATAATTGCACATGTTAAACATATCCAGGTAGGATGTAATCTAATTCAATAAATAGATAATGAAAACAAGTCATAGATTTGTCAACTTCTTGATAATAAAAACACATTAAAGAAGAATGAAGATCAATACCTTTTAGATCTAAACCAAAATCAAAATATACCTCAACTATCTTCTTGAAAGAGGTTTTCGTATCTTTATCATAATACCATGGCTTTTGGGCATAGAGACATCCTACTCGTCACTGAACACCCTTCACACATGGTAATGGAACTAGATAAGATTTATGTTGTCCAAAACAACTCTAAACTATAACAAAGAGGTACCTGGCCTCTGCTTAATTCAATTTAAACTATGAACGAGCAACAATTCATTTATTATCAAGCCTAATTTTGTGTTCCAAAGTCCTCTATTTTGAAACCTTTCAATTTCCAAGACACCCAATTATCAACATTTTGGCATTTACTTCACCCTTTATCATTCCCTGGTCCACTCTCTTCTGATGACACTTTTGAGCTTTCGACACTAATTCCAGTAAAAAAATTCCTCATCATAGTGCTAATTTAGTACAGGTACAATACTTACAAACAAGATGATCACATTATACTTCTATAATGCATACAACAGTAAGTATAACCCATATATTTTAAGGAGAAATGACCAATTTGGTAAAGGTACAATATTTACGAAGGAAGTTCGGGTATTGCTCTAAATCCCTCTTGGTTTGGTGCATTTGGTTCCTATGAGTTATGAACAGTTTAATAATACTATGATATTTACATGAAGAGTCGATCCAAGGTTCGATAACAAAGACTCGAATCACCCAATCTAGGACACATGATCACTCCAAAAAGTTGGTGGTGCCACGCTGCATCAGACATGAAGACATGAGATAAGACACCCAAAAATACACTAGGTCACTCAAATCAATGCCCTGTCTGTATTGTGTTGTGACGTATCTGTGTCCACACAACATAGGACCCAACAAGGGATCCAGTGACAAGCAAAGATATCGTCATACAAAGATACTCATTCAATCAATTAGGCAAAACCGAATAGCTTTTCTGGACTCTCGGCAACGAGATGTTGCGGGAATAGTCCTCGGTGAGGAGCTCATCAATCACTTCATCGACATGGGTCAGGCAAAAATCTAAAACCCAAAAATCAACAAAAATAAAATTCGATAAATTAAAAAGATGAAGAAGAAAACTTTGAAAAAGAATTACTATTCAGCATTCTCCACCAAAATCCTTACTTCCATTGGCTAGCTTCCTCCTGATCTTCCTGTAGTCGTTGTAGAGCAGCTCCAGGTACTGGTACACGTCTGCCACCATCCCCGTCAGTCTCAAATTCAGATAAAACAGTTGCAAATAGGCTATGTTAGAATATCAACTTCCACATGCATTTTGTTTTATCAACTCCCCCACCCTACCTCCCCCCCCCCCCCCCACCACCACCACAAAAACACACATGCTCTACCCCCTCCCCCACTCCACAACAACAACAAATAAATAAAGGATTAAGTAGACTGGTAAGTGAATTAGTAACAATAATCACATGCATGAAAAAAGAGAATATATATATATATATATATATATATATATATATATATAATCAGGACATCATTCGATAATTACGAATACATACACACACACACACATGCTCTACCCCTTCAAGCACTATAAGGAAGGCACACTAATTACAAATAAAAGTAAATGCAACATCTGTAAGATGTTCAAATATAAAAAACCATCACTTGCTAAAAAT
Organism: Iris pallida; assembly: GCA_029216955.1. NCBI lineage: Eukaryota > Viridiplantae > Streptophyta > Magnoliopsida > Asparagales > Iridaceae > Iris > Iris pallida. The sequence continues at coordinate 3,571,397 of JANAVB010023600.1, forward strand.
TAAACAACGATCTTTTTTAAAAGTCTAATTTGACAAAAGAAAGAGGATTTTTCGTCTACCTCATTCGAGTAGCATAATATTTTAAATAAGTTCTTTAGAGTTCAGATACAAACAGAAAAATAAAATCTATAAGAAGATGCTCAGATATACTCCAACTTAAAATGGTATCACCAAGCATTACATACTACCTACCACATGAGAGAATACTTTGTCCACTAACTTTCATAAGATCCTTCTTGTCTTAGAGCCGAAGACGTTCAATGACATCAGCCTATACAACAAGACATTTTGAGATTTTAAAGACAATACTCAATTGGAATATTCTAATTTTGTTAGATAGTACATACCCCAAAAAAAGTATTGTACAGCCTCAGTATGCATATGTAATGGTAAAACGTGTTTTTGTACTTTACACAGGAACAACTATAATGGATGAAGACATGTATAGCAATTGTTTGGTTCGAATTTTCTGATTAATTAGTTTGAATTGTTTGGTCATGTTTAGTTATAAAATTAATTAGTTTACCAAACATGGCTTGTCATTGGCACAAGATTTTAGTATTGTTGAAGACGTGTATTGCAATTGAAATTTGGAATATTGTTACTTTGGTGACATCCAAGAGCAGAACCAGAAAATCTAGCTGGAGTGGGCTAGAGTGGACTAGACTGGAAATTAATTAGGTTTACCAAACATGGCTTGTCATTGTCACAAGATTTTAGTATTGTTGAAGACATGTATTGCAATTGAAATTTGGAATATTGTTACTTTGGTGACATCCAAGAGCAGAACCAGAAAATCTAGTTGGAGTGGGCTAGACTGGACTAGACTGGACTAACACATAAAAAAAAAATTAGGTCCAGACATGTCTAGTTAAAGAGTTTGGACTGAATTATTCGATATAGTGTACATTCAAAATTCCAAGAACACTAAATTCATGATACAAATTCTCTATATGGACATGTTATAATCTAAACTCTAAGCTAGTCTAAACTCTAGGATATAAACTCTGATTAGCCCTAAATATTATGTGCAAGTGCATGACATTATGGATCACAGTACGACATATGCTTGGTAGTGTGAATGCATGACTATGTTCATATTGGAATATAAAATTATTTTATCAAATTGTAAAGATTGAATGGAATTTGTTGGCTTGTGCCCTTAAATCAAATAACTTTACTTAGAAATTGTATTTTCTACATACACATCAACCTTTCCTTTAGTTTGATTGTTTATTTGATTGTATCTGAGAGTTCGAGCTGATAGGTTCTAATATTTTAATCCAATAAAATGTGTTTTATCTTTAATATCAATTGCCTAGCCAAAATTAAGCACATATTTAATCTCAACCAGTTCAGTGATAAGCATAGATTTATGAGGAGCAAGACTGAAGCACAATCTAAAATTGGGAACAACTATAGGCTTCAAGAAATTTATATAAACAGGAACCATGTGAATGAAACTGATACGAACTTTCTAGCAAGGAGGAGTAGAAAGAAAGAATGAAAGAAATTTGCTCGTCTCTGACAGTTTCATCATATATCGTATATGTTAAAATTACATCTTAAGAAATTGTTAAGTATTCAACATATATTATATATCTTAAAATAAAGATGCATAGGACGACAAGGATACAAAAGTTGTTCGTATAAATGGAGACAATATGCTACAAACAAAAATTTCAAAACATTAATCATCATTTAGCAAACACCTAATGGGCACCACAAAAATATAGTTACTACAGATATACATGATAAAAGGCATTCCAGCAAATATATCACATGCATAGGTGATAAAGGAAGTGTGAGAGACGACTAATCTATAAAAGTTACTTTTTATTTTCAAAGTTTTTACCTATCATAGTGTGAACAATAATGCTGAACATATGTGGCCTTTGGCTACAAGTAGTTTCTCATGTTTGTTGCTAAAAGATAGTACCAAGTCTCATATAGGGGGGTTCCCAGACTTGTCAAACCATTTTCTGACCTCATTTCATGAGAGCACCATCAAGGATTTTCCCATTTCATTTGAAGAGCTCCACATCTATTCATTCTTGCACATAATCCTATCCTAGATTTGATCCATAAATTGCGTTGACTGAATATTTTGATCTACATATGTTTTAATGAGTCTACTAATGGAATTTTGGTCTACATCAGTTTAATGAGCCTACAAGTATAATATAAAGAAGCATTTCTATGAACACACCAAAATATGTTGAATAAAATATGCTAAGTTTTAGAAAAAGTAACCACATATTGTCTCCTAGATGTATGGGGCTTCTGCTTCTAGCTTCCAACAGTCTCCACTCTTCATCCTTGCCTCCAGTCTGATAACAACTCATTCAAACAAGATCCATTATTAGTATCGAATCAAGTTGTCTAAATCACAATTTTACTAGAGGAATCCATTCAAACAAGACCCATTCAAACAAGTTTCGTGGGTCCGTACGGTTGTGTCAGTACGGTGTCGCATCCTTTCGATAGCAGGTCTCCTTTCACTAGAGGAATCCACAGGATCAGAGACACAATTTAAAAATAAAATAAAAATTCTAAAAACAATTAAAGCCTCCACAAAATATCCAAAAAAATGAATATCAAGAAAGAAAAACCCTAGATAATGATTGTTATTCTTCTAAACCCTAACTAAGGAAGGAAAACCATGATCAATTACAAAACCCTAATTATTATGCTTATAATATATGAAGAAACAAAAAATAAGAAAAATGAGAGTTTGAGATGATGGAGTGAGAGATTACCTAGACATACGCAGAGGTGATAGTGGCGCCGACAATCAAAATAGCTCCAAACCCCCTCTTGCCGAGAGAGAGAGAGAAAGAGAGAGGGAGAGTCCACGAAAAAATGGGGAAGAGAACAAGAGGAAGAATGAAGAGAGTCTAAAATTTTCAGAGAATTGACTGTGCGCGGGCTGAAATAGAAAACAGCAGCGCCAAAATTTGGGGAAACTTTTGAAGAAGCGGTAAAAAGAAAAAATTTTGGGGGAAAATAAATTTTGGACAACACCTTTAAAAGTGTTGTGTTTACTGTAAAATATTCTACCACATTTAAATTGGTTTTAAAAGTATTGTTAAATTTATGTTCATGACACTTTTTAAAAAGGCAAATGTTAAAGGTCACCCCCTTTTACTAAGGGCAACCATGACCCTCTCAAATTTTTACTAAGAGCAACCTAATGTAAAGTGATTTACTAAGGGCCACCAAGAGGATCGACACCGACAGCTCGAGCCGCTCTGCCGGCGATGCCTCGAGGTCGAGGTGGACCGCGTAGGAGTTGGCCGGGTGGTAGAGCACGCAGAGGGTCCTTCTCAGGCACGGCCCGTCCCCGGCGGAGCCGAAGATGAGGTAGGCGAGGCGGGGGACCTGGCGGGGTGGTTTCGGCGGAGCCATGGCAGAGAGCAATTGAGGACTGCAGTTTTGTCTTCACTTTGGACTGCAGACAAGTCCGGCAGTCCTCAATTGATAGAAGAGGGGTGGCCTTTAGTATTTTCGAAATGACAAACTTGTAATTTTTTTTAAAGTTTTAAGTTTGTGGCTCTTATTAAAAAGGGGGTGACCTTTAACATTTGCCAAAGGAAAAGAGTGCCAATAAAATAAAGAAATAAAAACAAATAATTCCCACCCCACCCCCCCCCCCCCCAGAATTCCTCCTCTCGATCCAAACCCTAATTTTGTCGGTAAGTCGATTACATCTCGATCTCGATCTCAAATTTTGGGAATATTTTCCCGATCCTCGTCTCAATTACCGGAACGATTGATCTGATTGTGAATCCTTCGTTTCCCCGTCAACTTCTTGTAGTTATAAATTCAAATGAACTCTAGGGTTTTGAAATTTGAAGTCTTGTGATTCTTGTGAACGACATCTCGCTAAAAAGCTAGGGTTCTGGAACTCGCCAATATTGTATAATCATTTTGATTCATTCACCAACTAGAAAAGTTTTTATTATTTAAAATTAGGTTAATCCGAAGACGAAAGAGAAAATTTGTTGTGTGAAAAATTCAGCTTAGGGATTAGATTCTGTGGGATGTTGGTTTGGGATTAAATCACTCATGCCAAAAGTTTGGTCCATTATAGGTGTTTTTTATTGTTCTTATGTTGATGTATTTGTAGGTTATTATTCTAGAATAGCAGCTCGAGAAGACATAGTTTCTTAAAGTTTTTTCTTCATTTCTTCTAGTACATGTATGTAGTTGCTCACGATACATTGCTTTAGACAAAGACTCCGTCTTTTATTCTTTCAGTATGGTAAGTATTTATCCGAACATAAACACAATGCTGTGAGCTTGTTCATGGTCTTCAAATAGACTACTATTTGCGGATACAAGCATATCGCCACATTTCGACTATAACAGTCTTCCGTACAAGGCAACCCTCCAATATACTGATTTACATTATTTGAAACATCAATAAACTCGAAACCTAATATTCCAGTGACTTTTACTTATTTACCAAGTAGCTAGACGTATTTTTTACTTTTCAGCAAGCCGCGTGGATTACATATGGAGTATTCCAAAACTATGAAAGGCGGGGTTTCCAGTTTCTTGATTACGATCAAAGAGTTGGATTCCCTATGTAGCAAACTGTCAATCTCTTGAAGTGTAGTTTTTAAATAGTTCATTTGAATTGCATCCATGCATCCGCAAAGCAATTCCAAACAAGTTTCTTGTTTTTACGCTACCTATATGTATCAGTATAAGTGTTAGGATTTCAAACGTAGAATTTTAGATACTACATTATGTATTATCTCACATATAGGATGAGCTCCAAATACATTAGCATCCCATATTTACATTATTTGAGGTTTGAGTGAAATGGAGGAGTAAAATATCAGACAAAATCATTTATATAGGTCATTGGATACTGAATAGATTCAAGGTTGTTAGTCGTCATAATTGCTGATATTAGAGGTGTATTAAATATATATTACTTTATATGTGTCCAAATGAGTGCTCGACACAAATGGACAATATGAAGGTTCAAGGTTCTAAACGGCGGTAGGCGGGTACGTGACGGAGAGAGTCCGCCTACCGCCTAGGCAGTGCCTAGGCGGTTGATATATTTTGGACATTTTTACTATTTTACCACTGATTTTTGGCATAATATGTATATTTTAAGGATGTTCCATGCATAACTAAGTAGTAGAACGAAGATCTATGAAATTTTGGTTTTGTAAAAGTGAACCGTAGGCCTATAATGCTTGCAAAACCTTTTGGCCAAAACATCTTGTTAGGTATTGCTCCGCCTAAGCCGCCTCACCTATGCCTACGCCGCCAAACCTGCGTCGACCGCCTACTCCACCGTCTACTGCAAAAGCGGTGCAGAGATAGACCGCCTATCGCCTAGGCGACCACCTCAACCGCCATTTAGAACACTATTAAGGTTAGGTTCATAGTTGCGAAAAGTGTGTCGGCCTCAGGATCAAGGCTCATCCCTTAACACTTCAATATAGGTGGAACAAGGCTCATCACTTAACACCTCAATATATGTGGAGTGAGATTCACGCCTCATAGTGCCTATCATCAATATTATAGCCAATTTGAGGCGCATCTCGAACATATTCTACTTTACATGTTACTTCTACTGTAATTTCTATTTATCACTGGAATAAATACTTAAATTCCATATTCCATTTAATTTGGATTTTAGGTACTACTATTAGTCTATTTGTATGCTATTGCCTATTGTTCACTGTGAGCCAAAAATAAAAAAATTAGTCAGTTATATTATTGTGCAACAAATCATTAATAATTTAGTGCTCATTTGCATAAAAGTATTATTTATTACACGATCTACTAATAATTTTTTTTATAATTTTCAATGTGCTCTTCGCCTTCATGAGGCTTGCACGCCTCGTGCTTCAGCCTTAAACATCATTTTCGCCTTGATGCGCTTTGCACCTTTAATAACTATGGTTAGGTTAAAGCCATCTATGGTCATACTTTATTTAGCTAGCAGACTTCACTTAATTGAATTATTGTACCACTAGCTAGTCATTCAAATGAGACTTTGCCCAGTTGATGATCCTATTGTGAGATTTGTAATGCCCCGCTCCGCACGGTGCATTATGCTGAGTCATTGACTCGAAGAGTTGTGTTGACCTGATTACATATCGATGCAAATCGATACAAAGAGTTACGTTGTTCCGAGAGGATGCAACGAGTCAGATAGTTACATTGACCCGAGGAATGCATCGAGTAAGATCGATGCAAGTGATAAGTTGGTCCGAGGGAAAGCATTGAGTCGGTTCGAAGATTCTAAGAAATCGAATCGACGCAATGCAATTGACCGATTCGAATAAGTATTAATTTTAGTTGGCTTCGTGTGCAGGCTATCCATTTACGCTGGAATATTAGAGGTCGGCATTTTGCCTTATTCAGAAAAGGGTCCGCAAAACCAATCGTCGCCTTGCGACGGACTGATGCGTTGGCACGGTAAGCCAAATCGGACGTATAATTCAATGAAGCACGAAGTGCTCGAATAGCTAAGTCAGGAGAGTTGGCCGTGCAACGAAGTTATGAAATCGAGCCGCATCGGCTCGGCAAAACGACAAGGCATATCGACTCAAGGTGGGGGGACATTGACTCTCTTTCCTACTCCTGTATGCCTAAGTAAAATATATATCATTGTATGCTGAATAAAGCTATCAACACCACGGACGTGGCTCGATAGAGAGATAAACATAGCGCATGTCGAACACTAGAGAACAATTGAAACGAATCGTACAACAAATGTACGAGTCACTACGGAACATGGAATATCGCAAAGGCGAGTGCCTTGGTGCGCAAGCCATAAGAACATGGGATAACTGTATCGACGAGTGGCCCTGTGCATAAGTCATTTCGTGCCCCCGCGCACGAGTTAGAATGCTAGAACATTGAAAGACTATATCGGTGCGAGTGCCTCAGTACATGAGCGATAGAACATTGAAGACCTTATCGAGGCGTGCCTCAGTTGCACGAGTCAGAAGGATGGAACATAAGTATAACGCGTTGAATACTAAGGCATAGAACAAGGAAACACGGCTTCGAAGCGTGCATTGAAAGCACGATGCAAGGAAAGACGGTGAATGTGCGCAGCTGCACAATACTTACAAAAGATGGCGTCGTTGTGACGAGGAGAACAGTTGTGGCACGGATGTGACATAACTATCGATACGGCATATTGTCTTTGAAATGTCCATGGCCTTCGGGGCGTTCGTTGAGGACATTGGAGCGTTGTGCCAATTGAAATAGAGATGAGCGAACTTGCTTGGTTGTATGAAAGATAAGATGCGTTGCATGATCAAATTGACTTAAAGATATAAAAGCCCGTGCACGGGTATTCTCTCGAACGTGGAGCGCCAGGGCGCTGGGACCGTTCGGCCTAGGAGGGATTATGTTTACGATATTGTTGGTGCACTTTATTTAGACGGGTAGCGACCTTCTGGTGAATGTGATAAGCCACTTGCTGCGATTATTTCGGTGATCTCTGATGTTTGGTTAGCAACCGCACAGAGTTAACATCGTCTTATGTTTTGATTCGATAAATATAAGCCCATTCTAGTCCGAAAAGCTAGTGACCTTCATATAGTTAAGGGCGATAGGTTGGAAGTGCAAGGTATACATATATCCTGCATGGACGGATCCTGGGTCGAACGTGCAAGGTACACTCATATCGTGCACATATAGATCTGCATAGAGAGCACTTATAACATGATAGGGAAAGCTGATAGGCGTATTCACCTTGCGTCGGTGCAAGGGCGAGTGCGTCGACGTTGGTAAGAAGTCACGAAACAACACGAGATTGCTTGTCTGTTTACTTATGCAAATTGAATAACATGTTTTCCATGATAACATGCTTACAGTCTTCGAATTATGCCATGAACTCATCCTTAGGAGAACATAGAAAGAACTAAATTGTATGTTTGCATGAATCAATACAATACTAAATATCGGTTTGTTAAGTGGATTTTTGATCAGTACAACGAGGACGAAAGTACTAATCCTCCACTAGTTTGCTAGCAGGTTCAGGGATTGGTCTGCTCGCAGCGGAGCTTCGCTTGAACGCGTTGAGGCTTGGAATGCCAAAGCGTATTGAGGCGTGCAACCGCATTGACGCTCGGACATGCAACAGGATTGATGCGGCCAAGATATAGAAGGCATGATGTATGGAATGGTGAAATCCTTTGTGGGCAAGAGAGAACTTGAGTGTTGTAGCAAATCTGGCAAATTCCGTTGGGCTATTGAAAGCCTTTGTAACCTCATTTCGAATATCAATAAAGAGAATAGATTTTGTATACTCTGTTTTCCTTTCGTTGTTAATATCAACTCAAAGATAACCATTTGAGAACTTGTCATCTTGCCTTGCACGAGCGCAACTCCAGGCTCGTGTGACATCACGCCCACTGCAAGGACGATGATTCGGGTGATTCCGGGTCGGAGCGTGACAAATTGGTATCAGAGTTCTAGGTTCAATTTTCTCTGGACGTTTGCTTTGTTTCAATTCCAAAGAGTTGCCCACCACCAATCAAAATCACTCTCGACTCTACTCGATGCCGCACTAGATGTTTCATACATTAAGTCTAATACAAATCATATAATTTTGCCGCGTGTTGTTTTGGAAATTACATGGTCTTTGCTGGAAAAGTCGAAAAATATTTGTTGATGCAAGTGCAACAAGTTGCGAGATGTGAATTCAAAGAATTGTTGTTGTGGATGCAACACGTCGTGAATTGTAATTTGAGATGTTCGTTGTTTGCAACGATCGATAGGAGGAATGTTGGTTGCATCAATATAATGAAAGTTGTGGAATATTGCTGCGGCAATTGCCACGCGTTGATTGTAAATGATGCATTGAAAAAAAAGTTGATATCGAATGTGTTGAATGGATTCACATATTGACTTTGAATATCGGAAATGAAACGTTGCACGAGGTACAACGGATGTTAGGAATAAATTGTTGCACGAAGTGCAATGAATGTCGAAAATAAGTCGGTGCACGATGTGCAACGCGTATTGAAAGTAAATTGTTGCACGTGGTGCAACGCATATCAAAGTAAAATTGCTGCACAAAGTGCAACGGATATTGAGAATAAATTGTTGCACAAGATGCAACGGAAGAAAACAAAAGTTATAAAGTGAGAAACGAAATCGGTTCGGTTGCACACCGAGCTTGTGTTGGCAAATGAATACATTGGCCGAGTTGTATCGGATTTGATTTAATCAAAGTTACGGTTGTGATCAAGCACGATCACTGCAGAAATCGTGAGTCAGAAGAGATTGTTGGTTATAGTGAGTATAATGCGAGGGAAATAACTTGATTTTCGAGTGGTATATGCCATGCCAAGTATGCGATGAATGACTTGATTCAGAGTGGTATATGATATACCACTTGTGCGATGAATTTGTCACGACCCGCACCCTTATGAGGGGCACAAAAACGTGTCATGACCCGCACCCTTATGAGGGGCACGAGCACGTGGGTATGTCCAGCCTACGCCGCAGAATCGGCGGTAGAACGCTGTATATAACGTCTGTAAATACCTACGACTAACAGTTAAAATGTACCTGTACAGTATATACTCTCCGAATGGAGGTGACATATCAATACAGTATCAATCACAGAATAAAACTAAGGTAAATAGCTCAGAGGAAAGACATATGATAGATGAAAGAGTAAATAAGTGCAGAGTCCAATACAAGCCCAGATATATACATCACAGGGTATCAAAATAGAATATAGAACTACAGTCTGATAAGCTAGCTGGATCGCAGTCCAGTCAAACCTAGCTAACCTACACTACTCTGGAAGTACAAAATCTAGTGGCTCTACTATAAGGCCACGATCTAAGGCTACTCCATCTGACTCGAGCCCATAATAGGTCGAGCAGTCCGCCTCAGAGTCATCTGTAATATATCATAACGGTATCCTGTCAGGAAAATGAGCAAGCACAAACACTAACAGCAGTTCCATGTGAATTGACAAATTCTATAAGAGACAGTATAATGAACTACAAGACAAAGATATATGAAGACTTGGGAACCGTTCGGAAGTCGAGTTACAACCCTTAAACCAAACAAGGACCGGGGTTGTAACTCTTCTCCCGAGCAGAACTTAGTCTCCATTCAAGGTACAATGTAAAGGAAAGTAGAGCATGTGAGTAACTGTATATCATGGCATGGTAAGAAAATACTGAATATAGAACAGAGCAGGATATACGATAAGATAAAGTAAATATAAAATGTAATTTGAATTATTAGAGCGATATGTGATCGGCTTGGGATAAGTGACAGGACAGGCTATCCACTTGGCCCGACAATCCGCGGTGACCTCAACGGAGAGACATGCCGGCCAACCTGGATAACGAGCACAAGGCAAAGGATCTCGCTACACCCTTCGTGAGGGAAGAGTGGCACGAGCACATGAATAGTGATAGGGTGGCTTGGATCACATAGCCCCTAATAATTTCCCATCTCCGAATAGTACAATAGATCTGGACATGACACGTCATGGCACGTGATTTCGTAAGAGGGTAGCAAATCCTCTTAGAAATTGGTGTCTATACAAGTACAGGGAACAAGACAGGGAGTGTACCTATATACCCAGAAATCTAGGAACAACATCTCATGTCATGATCCAATGTGTACTAGTCCGTGAGCTATCGTGACTAAGAATCAAGTAAGACACTACGACTGAATCGGATATAGCAGATATCAAGACAATGAAAACTATCAGTGAATGTACTCGCCTGCTGTCCTGAGCTGTATGGTATATCAATGCTCAGAGCGGTATCAGAAGACCTAAATATAAGATACTGTAAGTTAATTTAGGTTTAACAAGTTTAGAAATGATTTACAATGAATGATATGCGATCTAGGTCAAACTAGGTCTCACTGAGTCACACTAAGTCCTGTCAAGTCAATCTAGGTCAAATCAAGTTATATAAAGTCAATCTAAGCCTAACCAAGTCAATCCTAGGTCATACCAGGCATCACGGGTCAAAACAAGTCGAAGAAGGTCAAACGGGGTCAAGAGTTGGCCGACAGTTGACTTTTGGTCAATTGGTCAACTCTAGGTCAACCCTGGTCAACCCTAGGTCAATGGTGACTAATAGTTGACTTTTGGTCAACTACACAAGTCTAATGGAAATCGGGACTAATTTGGGTAAAGCGTTGACCCATAGTTGACTTTTGGTCCAAAAAGTCAACCGTGGTCAACCGGAGCCAAGACTAGGTCTAGGCGACTATTTCTAACTATTATCAACCTCTACAACCCATATCCAAGTCCATCTTGGACTTCGAAACTCATATCTTGGCCGTAGGCCAATATCCTATTTTACCCTTAAAAAGGGTAAAATTTTGGCTTCGGCAACTATCAAGTTAGCCTACCTACGCTTGGTATTTTGACCCGAGCTCCCTAGGATAGTAAGGTACTAGCCTATACATATATTACCTACCAAGATACCTAAGTAAAATGGACATCTAGTCCATGTTACGGCCCATTGCCGGTATCTTGAATATTTCAAGATACGGAATGGTACGGCGCGATACCGGCGCCCTACAACCCCGAATTCCACCCGGAAGCCTACCCACAAAATCTAAATCACGTATTCTTGCCCCACGCCAAGTTTCAACTCAATCCGATACTCCGAGCTCCGTTTCGCCCTCTAACTCGGTTTTCCCCTATTTCTATTCTAGTCTTTTTCCTATTCTTCTAACTTCTTTCAATCCTTCCTTCTAACCTCTAATTCTTTCCTAACTTCTCATTCCATAATCTTCTTCTACTTTTCTCTACGATTCTAACCATAAATAATACATATATATATATATATATATATATATATATATATATATATATATATATATATATATATATATATATATATATATATATATATGTATAGGTGAAAGGGGGGGGTTTAATAGGCTTAAAAGCCCAAAAGGGGGGGGAGGGGGATTCAGACCTGGCAGCAGCCAGGTCTGATGCTGCTGCTACTGCAGCATGTTGCTGCTGCTGGGCTGCTCTTCTTCTTCTTTTCATCTCCTTCTACTTCTTCCTATATATATATACTTCATATATATATATATATATATATATATATATATATATATATATATATATATATATATATATATATATATATATATATATATATATATATTTATATTTATATTTATATTTATATATATATATATATATATATATATTTATATATATATATATATATATATATATAAAAATATAAATATAATATATATATATATATATATATATATATATATATATATATATATATATATATATATATATATATATATATATATATATATATATATATATATATATATAACTAGATATCTATCTATATATCTATCTAGATATCTATCCATCCCTCTAAATATATATATAACACACACACATCCATATACACACATCCATATATATATATAAATACACTCATATCTATATATATATATATATATATATATATATATATATATACACACACACACATCCTCACACTACACAAACACACACACATCCTCACCACTCTCATCCTCATGACACAATTTCCATAACAAAATATATACACACACTCACACACATAAATACACATGTATATATATATATATATATATATATATATATATATATATATATATATATATATATATATATATATATATATATATATATATATATATATATATATACCATTCAAAAGGATTAAACCCTAATAAATCATTAACCTATTTTTCTATGGAAAACCTACAAATTTTTGGGCAAATGGTAGAGAATCTTCTCCTCTCCATTTATGGTGAATGAACTATATGCAAAAGAGAAATAGATGAAGAAATTAAAGCTTACCTAGGTTAGTTGGTTGGAGGAAGAAGAAGGCTTTGAGAAGAATTTAATTTGGAAGAGAGAGAGAGAGAGTTGCTTGGTGGAGAAGGAAAAAGGGGGGGGGGGGGCTATAGGTGGCCGGCCATGGCTTGTCATGGTGTGGGTGAGGGGCACTTGTAATTACAAGTTTGCCCCTCTCTAAGCCTAATGCAAATAAATTTCAAATTAGGTTTAGGAAGTTGCTAAAAATAAATAAAAATCATAATTAAACTAGATTACTCATGGGGGACTAGTCCAAACTCTTAAACCCTAAAGTTTAGTGTGGTGGGCCATGGTTAGCTAACAGGCTAATTACAGCTCAAGTCGAAATTCACCGGGGTCCCGAATTAACTCGAAATGCGATAAAATTTGAACCCGACTCCTATAATAATTAAATAATAATATTCATGAAATAAAATTCCCAAAAATATTATAGTATGGAAAATTACCATTTTACCCCTATCTGGGAAAAGTGAGGGTGACAAGTCTATCCACCTTAAAAAAAATTCGTCCTCGAAATTGAAGACAACAAGCACAGGAAATCACAAACAGAATTAAAAAAAATAAGTTTATACCTCAGGGCGCGAAAAGATAAGGGAAACGCTCCCGCATGTCGTCCTCCCTCTCCCAGGTAGACTTACCTGGAGAGTGATGTCTCCACGCAACCCGAACCAAGGGTATGACCTGGTTCCGGAGCACCTTCTTCCTGCGATCCAGAATCTCTGCCGACTGTTCTGGATAGCTGAGAGTAGGTCCCACCTGTATCGCTGAATGGTCCAATACATGGCTAGGATCTGCCACGTACCGCCTCAGCTGAGATACATGAAACACGTTGTGCACTCCCTCGAGCCTGGTAGACAAGTCCAGTCGGTAGGCTACTGCACCGATCCTCTCTAAGATGGTGAAAGGTCCGATGTAGCGCGGACTGAGCTTCCCACCGCCGCCAAAGCGAATAGTGCCACGTGTCGGGGATATCCTCAGAAATACCATGTCACCAACCTAGACACAAGACAAAAACTCAACACACAACTAACAAACAATCACAACAAACATGACAAGAACTGAAACTAACCTCGAACTCTAACGGTCTCCGGTGACTATCGGCCCAATGTCGCTGCCTATCCTGAGCCACCCGGAGTCTGTCTCTAATCAATCTGACCTTCTCGGCCGCATCCATAACCATCTCCGGCCCAAGAAGTGCCCGCTCGCCAACATCGTCCCAAGACAAGGGAGTACGACATCTCCGTCCATATAGAGCCTCAAATGGTGACATCTCTATACTGGCCTAGTAGCTGTTGTTGTAAGCAAACTCTACCAGGTGAAGATGGTCCTCCCAAGAACCCCCGAGATCTAGCACACATGTGCGAAGCATATCCTCCAAGGTTTGGATGGTCCTCTCCGACTGTCCGTCTGTCTGAGGATGATAAGTAGTACTAAACTTGAGCGAGGTGCCCAAGCTAGCCTACAAACTCCTCCAGAAGTGGGAAGTGAATCGGCTATCCCGATCTGAAACTATGCTCATCGGAACTCCGTGCAATCTCACGATCTGACGAACATACAGCTCAGCCAGCCTCTCCGTAGACAAACCCACTTTGAAAGGCAAAAAGTGGGCCGATTTGGTCAATCTATCAACTATGACCCAAACCGCGTCCTTCCCTCCTGGCGACCGTGGAAGTCCAGATACAAAGTCCATGGTGATGTGCTCCCACTTCCACTCGGGAATGGGTAGCGGCTGTAGCAATCCACCTGGTCTCTGCCTCTCGGCCTTCACCTGCTGACACACAAGACAACGAGATACGAACTGAGCTACCTCGCGCTTCATGCCATACCACCATACGTGCTCTCTCAGGTCCCTATACATCTTGTTGGCTCCAAGATGCATAGGATACTGAGAGCGATGCGCCTCCTGAAGAACCTCCTTCCGAAGCTCTCCACGCGGAACGCACAGCCTAGTACCGTGCCGCAACGACCCGTCTTCGGCTACAGAGAAATCGTCAAGCAAGCTCATCCTCACCTGCTCCCTGATGCTCCTCAGGGCAACATCATCATACTGCGCTGACCTGACTCTATCCATCAGCTCAGACTAAATCTGCAAACCCCACATCTGGATCTCCATGCCCGGAATGATGACCTCGATACCCAAACTATCCAGGTCGGCCAACAAATAACGATCTGTCGTCAAGAACATAGCAACTGGATACCTGCTCAAGGCATCTGCAACTACGTTGGCCTTCCCCGGATGGTACTGCAAGGATATATCGAAGTCCTTCATCAGCTCTAACCACCGTCTCTGCCGCATGTTCAACTCCTTCTGAGTGAACACGTACTTCAAGCTCTTGTGATCTGTGAAGATCTCAACTCGCTCTCCGTACAGGTAATGCTTCCACAACTTCAAAGCAAAAATAACCGCGGCTAACTCCAGATCATGAGTAGGATAGTTCTTCTCATGAGGACGCAACTTCCTGGATGCATAGGCAATCACCTTCCCGTGCTGCTGAAGAACACACCCTAAACTCTTCCCGGAAGCATCGCTGAAGATCGAGAACCCTCCTGACCCAGATGGCAAAGTCAGGATCGGAGCTGAAGTCAACCTCCTCTTCAGCTCATCGAATGCAGCCTGACACTCATCAGTCCAGACGAACTCCACGTCCTTCCTGGTGAGTCTAGTCATCGGCTCTGCAATTCGCGAGAAGTCCTGAACGAACTTTCGGTAATAGCCAGCCAAACCCAGAAAGCTCCGAACCTCGGCAACTGAACTGGGCGTAGACCAAGACTCCACTGCCGAAATCTTCCTCTGGTCTACTGAAATCCCGTGCTCGGTCATAACATGACCTAGGAACTCC
Source organism: Iris pallida (assembly GCA_029216955.1). NCBI lineage: Eukaryota > Viridiplantae > Streptophyta > Magnoliopsida > Asparagales > Iridaceae > Iris > Iris pallida. Next base: position 3,587,120 of record JANAVB010023600.1, read on the forward strand.
ACCTGGTCTAAGAAGAACTCACACTTCGAAAGCTTCCCGTAGAGTTGCTCCCTCCTCAGAGTCTCTAACACAACTCTCAAGTGTTCCTCATGCTCCTCCTGCGTCTTCGAATAGATCAAGATATCGTCTATGAAGACCACCACGAACTTGTCAAGGTACTGATGGAATACCTTGTTCATCAAGTTCATGAACACCGCGGGAGCATTGGTCAACCCAAATGGCATCACTGTAAACTCGTACTGGCCGTACCGAGTCCGAAATGCCGTCTTGGGAATGTCATCCCGCCTCACCTTCAGCTGGTGATACCCGGACCTCAAATCTATCTTCGAAAAGACCTTTGTCCCACTCAGCTGATCGAACAAGTCGTCGATCCTCGACAAAGGATACCTATTCTTGATAGTGAGGTTGTTGAGCGCCCGGTAATCAATGCACATGCGGAACGTACCGTCCTTCTTCGGCACGAACAGGACTGGTGCTCCCCAGGACGAAGAACTGGATCTGATGAACCCCTTGTCCTGCAGCTCGTCGACTTGCTTCTTCAGCTCTATCAACTCGCTGTTGTTCACCCTATAGACATGATGCGAGATGGGCTCGGCGCCCGACACCAAGTCTATGGAGAACTCAATGTCCCTGTCTGGCGGCATCCCTGGCAACTCCTCGGGAAAGACATCCGAGAACTCAGCAATCAACGGATGTGGCAAATCCTGCCCCGCCAACAAAGCTCCGCAGAATCCAGCCTCCGGCTCCGCTGCTCCTCGAGCAAACTCGATCTCTGGCTCACCCGGCATCCTAAAAAGAACTCTGCCTCCTCTACAATCAATGCTAGCATGGTGCATGCTCAACCAATCCATACCGAGTACCATATCGTACCTCGGTAGGGGCATTACGAGCAGACACGCACTCAAGTCCCGGCCTCTCAGAGTGACTCTCCGCCCCTTGCAAATATTATTAACCAGGATAATACCTCCCCCGGTCATAATCTTGCAAGTCCTACCCATATATTCAGCAATGATATTGTGTCTCAGAGCAAAAAAACAGACACAAAACTATGGGTCGCCCCAGAATCAAATAAGGCAAAAGCAGGGAAAGAATCTAGGAGAACATGACCTGCAACAACATCTTCCACGGGCTCTGCCTCCTCCTTTGCTGCCAAAGCGAACACCCTGCCCACGGGTGCTCCCCTCTGGTGCTGGACAAAATGCTGCTACTGGGTCTGGAGTGGAGGACCCCTCTGCTGAACCGCTGGTCCTCTAGCCGGCTGTGCTCTGTCCTGGCCTCCTCTGACTCCGCGAAGGCGGCAATCCCTCAGCTGGTGATCGGGCGCCCCACAGTAGAGACAGACGCCCAACCTCTTCCTGCAAGCCTCCCTGGTGTGTCCCGGCTTCCCGCAGAAGCCGCACGGTATAGCCGGTCTCTGGCCCTGTCCCTGGTGCTGCTGGGTACGCACCGGTGCCTGCTGGATCTGCAACAGAGGCTGCTGCTGCTGCTGAAAGTGGGGGCGCTTGGCCGGTCCCACACTGGAACTCGCCTCCATATTATCTCCGTTCCTCTTCGACCTGAGGCCGAAGTCCTCCTCTGCGATCTGCGCGTCCATCAATATCTGATCGAACGTCGCGTCACGGCGACTCGAGGTGCGGGTGCGCACTGCATGAATAAGTCCCCTGCGGAACTTACGAGCCTTCTGCCCCTCATCCTGGATCATATCGGGAGCAAACCTGCTAAGGCGGAAGAACTCAGCTGCATACTCGTCCACCGACGAGTTCCCCTGAACTAGACCCACGAACTGGCCCTCCAATGCTGTAAGAGCCACGTCCGGGAAGAACTTCTCCTTGAAGAGCCTCCGGAAGTTCTCCCAAGTCAGCCCTCCGACGCACGAGGATCCGTGCGGTATCATGTCAGCGCAATGTCGAAGAATCGGCTGGCTGCGGCCGAAACCCAAAGTGCTCTAGGAAGCTCTGCCAGCTCCATGCTCCGTTGCACATCCTCTAGCCAATCGTCCGCATAAAGGATGCCCTCTGTGCCTGTGAAGTCCCTGGAGCTCATCTTCCTAAAGTCTAATACCGTCCCCGGCCTGGACTGCTGCTGGTACGGCTGCTGGCCAGTAGGGCCCTGCACCGTACCCGGTGCCACTCTCTCTACTGCTGCTAGGGCAAGCTGATGCGAGTTCTCCATACTCTGCCTCAGCATCTCGATCTGTCGGTGTGACGCCTCCGACTGGCGCTGCGACGCCTCTGTCTGGGCCCGCTGTGTCTCTATCATCTGCTGAAGGAGAAGGAACATATGATGCGTATCCGTCGGTACCGGTGGTGGTGGCGGCAGTATCTCCGGAACAACGGCCGTAACCCTCTGGGGTGGAGGTGGTAGACCTCCATATGCAACTGCCTGGGTCTCTGGAATAGTAGAATCACTGGGGGCAGTCTCATGAACCTCCTCCTCTGCCTGATCAGATCTCTCAGGCAAGCTACTCGATCCAGTGGCCTGCGGGTGCGTCTTCGTCATCCTGGAGACGAATTGAAACAAAGAGATCAATATGGCACATGAGTAGATTATCAAAGAAGGACAGTTAATTTAACACAAGGTGAATAATCATGATAATCAAAAGATCAGAAATTTCCTAGGTGTGATTGAGAAACTCCTATCATGTCCTAGGTCCTAGGTCCTACGTCCTAATTACAGGCTCGTAATTAGTACTCTAAGTCGAGCACCATTACGAGATCGCACTAATTGCGACATCAGACCTGCATGGGCCACCACAAAAACGTGTCACGACTCGCACCCTTATGAGGGGCACGAGCACGTGGGTACGTCCAGCCTACGCCGCAGAATCGACGGTAGAACGCTGTATATAACGTCTGTAAATACCTACGACTAACAGTTAAAATGTACCTGTACAGTATATACTCTCCGAATGGAGGTGACATATCAATACAGTCTCAATCACAGAATAAAACTAAGGTAGATAGCTCAGAGGAAAGACATATGATAGATGAAAGAGTAAATAAGTGCAGAGTCCAATACAAGCCCAGATATATACATCACAGGGTATCAAAATAGAATATAGAACTACATTTTGATAAGCTAGCTGGATCGCAGTCCAGTTAAACCTAGCTAACCTACACTACTCTGGAAGTACAAAATCTAGTGGCTCTACTATAAGGCCACGATCTAAGGCTACTCCATCTGACTCGAGCCCATAATAGGTCGAGCAGTCCGCCTCAGAGTCATCTGTAATATATCATAACGGTATCCTGTCAGGAAAATGAGCAAGCACAAACACTAACAGCAGTTCCATGTGAATTGACAAATTCTATAAGAGACAGTATAATGAACTACAAGACAAAGATATATGAAGACTTGAGAACCGTTCGGAAGTCGAGTTACAACCCTTAAACCAAACAAGGACCGAGGTTGTAACTCTTCTTCCGAGCAGAACTTAGTCTCCAATCAAGGTACAATGTAAAGGAAAGTAGAGCATGTGAGTAACTGTATATCATGGCATGGTGAGAAAATACTGAATATAGAACAGAGCAGGATATACGATAAGATAAAGTAAATATAAAATATGATTTGAATTATTAGAGCGATATGTGATCGGCTTGGAATAAGTGACAGGACAGGCTATCCACTTGGCCCGGCAATCCGCGGTGACCTCAACGGAGAGACATGCCGGCCAACCTGGATAACGAGCACAAGGCAAAGGATCTCGCTACACCCTTCGTGAGGGAAGAGTGGCGCGAGCACATGAATAGTGACAGGGTGGCTTGGATCACATAGCCCCTAATAATTCCCCATCCCCGAATAGTACAATGGATCTGGACATGACACGTCATGGCACGTGATTTCGTAAGAGGGTAGCAAATCCTCTTGGAAATCGGTGTCTATACAAGTACAGGGAACAAGACAGGGAGTGTACCCATATACCCAGAAATCTAGGAACAACATCTCATGTCATGATCCAATGTGTACTAATCCGTGAGCTATCGTGACTAAGAATCAAGTAAGACACTACGACTGAATCGGATATAGCAGATATCATGACAATAAAAACTATCAGTGAATGTATTCGCCTGCTGTCCTGAGCTGTATGGTATATCAATGCTCAGAGCAGTATCAGAAGACCTAAATATGAGATACTGTAAGTTAATTTAGGTTTAACAAGTTTAGGAATGATTTACAATGAATGATATGCAATCTAGATCAAACTAGGTCTCACTGAGTCACACTAAGTCCTGTCAAGTCAATCTAGGTCAAATCAAGTTATATCAAGTCAATCTAAGCCTAACCAAGTCAATCCTAGGTCATACCAGGCATCACGGGTCAAAACAAGTCGAAGAAAGTCAAACGGGGTCAAGAGTTGGCCTACAGTTGACTTTTGGTCAACTGGTCAACCCTGGTCAACTCTGGTCAACTCTAGGTCAACCTTGGTCAACCCTAGGCCAATGGTGACTAATAGTTGACTTTTGGTCAACTACACAAGTCTAATGGAAATCGGGACTAATTTGGGTAAAGCGTTGACCCATAGTTGACTTTTGGTCCAAAAAGTCAACCGTGGTCAACCGGGGCCAAGACTAGGTCTAGGCGACTATTTCTAACTATTACCAATCTCTACAACCCATATCCAAGTCCATCTTGGACTTCGAAACTCATATCTTGGCCGTATGCCAATATCCTATTTTACCCTTAAAAAGGGTAAAATTCTAGCTTCGGCAACTATCAAGTTAGCCTACCTACGCTTGGTATTTTGACCCGAGCTCCCTAGGGTAGTAAGGTACTAGCCTATACATATATTACCTATCGAGATACCTAAGTAAAATGGACATCTAGTCCATGTTACGGCCCATTGCCGGTATCTTGAATATTTCAAGATACAGAATGGTACGGCGCGATACCGGCGCCCTACAACCCCGAATTCCACCCGGAAGCCTACCCAGAAAATCTAAATCACGTATTCTTGTCCCACGCCAAGTTTCAACTCAATTCGATACTCCGAGCTCCGTTTCGCCCTCTAACTCGGTTTTCCCCTATTTCTATTCTAGTCTTTTTCCTATTCTTCTAACTTCTTTCAATCCTTCCTTCTAACCTCTAATTCTTTCCTAACTTCTCATTCCATAATCTTCTTCTACTCTTCTCTACGATTCTAACCATATATAATACATATATATATATATATATCTATATATATACATATATGTATAGGTGAAAGGGGGGGGGGTTTAATAGGCTTAAAAGCCCAAAAGGGGGGGGGGTTCAGACCTGGCAGCAGCCAGGTCTGATGCTGCTGCTACTGCTATTGCAGCATGTTGCTGCTGCTGGGCTGCTCTTCTTCTTCTTTTCATCTCCTTCTACTTCTTCCTATATATATATACTTCATATATATATATATATCTATATATATATATATATATATATATATATATATATATATATATATATATATATATATATATATATAACTAGATATCTATCTATATATCTATCTAGATATCTATCCATCCCTCTAATATATATATAACACACACACATCCATATACACACATCCATATATATATATAAATACACTCATATCTATATATATATATATAAATACACTCATATAACTATATATATATATATATATATATATATATATGTATATATATATATATATATATATATATATATATATATATATATATATATATATATAAACACACACACATCCTCACCACTCTCATCCTCATGACACAATTTTCATAACAAAATATATACACACACTCACACACATAAATACACATGTATATATATATATATATATATATATATATATATATATATATATATATATATATATATATATATATATATATATACCATTCAAAAGGATTAAACCCTAATAAATCATTAACCTATTTTTCTATGGAAAACCTACAAATTTGTGGGCAAATGGTAGAGAATCTTCTCCTCTCCATTTATGGTGAATGAACTATATGCAAAAGAGAAATAGATGAAGAAATTAAAGCTTACCTAGGTTAGTTGGTTGGAGGAAGAAGAAGGCTTTGAGAAGAATTTAATTTGGAAGAGAGAGAGAGAGAGAGTTGCTTGGTGGAGAAGGAAAAGGGGGGGGGGGGGGGGGGGGGCTATAGGTGGCCGGCCATGGCTTGTCATGGTGTGGGTGAGGGGCACTTGTAATTACAAGTTTGCCCCTCCCTAAGCCTAATGCAAATAAATTCCAAATTAGGTTTAGGAAGTTGCTAAAAATAAATAAAAATCATAATTAAACTAGATTACTCATGGGAGACTAGTCCAAACTCTTAAACCCTAAAGTTTAGTGTGGTGGGCCATGGTTAGCTAACATGCTAATTACAGCTCAAGTCGAAATTCACCGGGGTCCCGAATTAACTCGAAATGCGATGAAATTTGAACCCGACTCCTATAATAATTAAATAATAATATTCATGAAACAAAATTCCCAAAAATATTATAAAATGGAAAATTACCATTTTACCCCTAACTGGGAAAAGTGAGGGTGACAGAATTGCATCGACGCATTGTGAGAATTACGGAAGGTTTGTCCGCAACGGACGGGATAGTACCGAGACTCGATTGGAAATTTGTACGACGATATGTTGATGCAAGTGTTCTTTGAAAATCGGTTGGGACGATAAGGCGAGACTCGTATCAATGAATGATACGTCGGACGAAAATTATAAGTCAGTTGAATGACGGAAACTAGCGAAACGATTATGCCTTGAGGCAACAATCGGATCAGCGGGATAGGAAACTTGAAACGTTGTAATCGAACCGCACGACTTGAGAGCTCGATGAAAATATTCGGCGATACAAATTATAATCGAATCGCACGACTTGCGATCTCGACAAAATGTTAGAATACGCGAATGGTAATCGAATCGCACGACTTGCGATCTCGATAGTAATGTTGGACGAGGCAAAATATAATCGGATCGCACGATGTGCGACTACGGTAAAGAGTTGGTTGATGCAGATTAATAGTGCCCAAGAGATAGTTGATTTCGTTACGACAAAACTCATTTGAATACAACTGAAAACACGCGAGACTTAGAGGGCGAGATCGTATGACTTGAGGGTTCGATATTGGATAATTGGTAACTCAGTTATGCGATCAAAGTATAGCGGGATGCGGCGAATCGGAAAGCAAGTTGATGCGTATGGAAAAGTTCAATGCGAACTTGGATGTATGCGATGCGAGTTAAGTTGACGTGAAACGGATTCAAAGTTGACCCTTACGCTATCGAAATTGATACGACGTATCGAGATCGATACGTAAGGAAACGTAAGCACGATGTGAGAATACAAAATAGAGTGTGCCTCGTGCTATCAAAAATTTGTAAATAATAATATGATAATGAACGAACTGGTTGATCATGAACTTTGTGATTGATCGAGACGAGACTATAAGTCATCGACGATTGTTCGATGCGTATAGCATCTCGTGTGTCGACCGCAAATAAGATAGACTCGAACTCGATACGAGTAGATGTTTCGTAAATTGCGGAACCACCGATGGTAGTGCATGAGTTAGTCAGAGGCTAGTTGCACATCAATTGCGTCGATAGAAATGGTTGTGTACGGATTTGGGTTAGTCTGATAGAATGGTCGGAACGTAATTTGGCTCCGAAATAAGATATAGCATGGTTCGTAGTAAAACTGTCCTTCGGTGATAATCCACAATTATCGAGCGTAGCTTCGGGGCAGCTGACCCTAGAAGACTTGACCGCCAAATCAAATCGAATGTTGCCGACCGTAAGATGACCCATGCGATATCGCATATGAGATTGCATCGGTAACAAATATAGTGTGGTGCATGTTGACGATAAGTCTAGGCGACCGAAAATAGTTGGAACAGCTTTCAATTAAGAATGACGTAGCTAGTTTTTGAGTATTCGTCGAATGAATGCTTGAATGGTTATGTTGGTCGACGATCGAACACCAACGGACTTGGTGATTCGGATAGGCGATTGCGAGGATCGTGCTATATATGAGAGAAAACGATAAGGGAATGACTTACGAGTCATGTCGTTAGATTCGGATTCACCTTGCAATTGAGCTTGCGTGAATCAAACATATATTCGATGTTGCGAGACGGACGAGTTTAGAATTTGGCTAGAAACTTCCTACTCGGTAGGAATCGAATGTAAGATGCGTCGTAAAGACCTTCGTGTCAAGGCGATCGTTGCCTTGAGCATCGTCGACGTAAATTAAACTTTGTGTCAGATAGATTGTGGCCTTTGTGCAATATCAATTTAAAAGTTGCGTCGGGAGAACTTGAGCACGGTGTCTAGGTAAATCACCTGACGTAGTCCTGAATGTTGATGCTTTTGCAAGTCAACAAAGATAATCATGTCGAGAAAAGTTACAAAGTGAAACTTCAAAAATAAGTTGGGTAGCGACGTCGAACGCAAGGCGTTACGGAGACTCGTTGTGATCGGATGCGCGACGGCTTAACGTGACGCATAGAATTGATAGTCCCGATGAAAATTACAAAGTGAGAAATGCGATTTTTAATCGCATCGTGTGCCTAAAATTTTGTTGGATGATCGCATGTGTATCAATATGCATATACAATGGAATTGCGAGAACAAGTACTAGAGCCCAAGTCCGATCGAGAGTACGAGGTAGCGAGTAATTGAGAATAAGAAGTTACATGTTTGCTTTGTTCCTATATCCTACAACTAAGCCTGGCTGAAATGCATATATTGGTGGGACACCTAAAATATGTGTATGACTCCAAACTAAGTTGTATGATCCAAACGATAGTGAGACGAGATCGGAGAATGATCTAGTGAAACCCTTGAAAATTTAGTATTGGTTTCGGTTCGAGGACGAACCTTATTTTGAGTGGTATATTATGTAATGTCCCGCTCCGCACGATGCATTATGCTGAGTCATTGACTCGAAGAGTTGCGTTGACCTGATTACGTATCGATGCAAATCGTTACAAAGAGTTACGTTGTTTCGAGAGGATGCAATGAGTCAGATAGTTACATTGACCCGAGAAACGCATCGAGTAAGATCGATGCAAGTGATAAGTTGGTCCGAGGGAAGCATTGAGTCGGTTCGAAAATTCTAAGAAATCGAATCGACGCAAGGCAATTGACTGATTCGAATAAGTATTAATTTTAGTTGGTTTCGTATGCAGGCTATCCATTTACACTGGAATATTAGAGGTCGGCATTTTGCCTTATTCAGAAAAGGGTTCGCAAAACCAATCGTCGCCTTGCAACGGACTGACGCGTTGGCAAGATAAGCCAAATTGGACGTATAATTCAATGAAGCACGAAGTGCTCGAATGGCTAAGTCAGGAGAGTTGGCCGTGTAACGAAGTTATGAAATCGAGCCGCATCGGCTCGACAAAACGACAAGGCATATCGACTCAAGGTGGGGGGACATTGACTCTCTTTCCTACTTCTGCATGCCTAAGTAAAGTATATATCATTGTATGCTGAGTAAACCTATCAATGCCATGGGCGTGGCTCGATAGAGAGATAAACATAGTGCATGTCAAACACTAGATAGAATAATTGAAATGAATCGTACAACAAATGTACGAGTCGCTACGGAACATGGAATATCGTAAAGGCGAGCGCCTCGGTGCGTAAGCCATAAGAACATGGGATAACTGTATCGACGAGTGCCCCTGTGCATAAGTCATTCCGTGCCCCCGCGCATGAGTTAGAATGCCAGAACATTGAAAGACTATATCGATACGAGTGCCTCAGTGCACGAGCGATAGAACATTGAATACCTTATCGAGGCGTGCCTCAGTTGCACGAGTCGGAAGGATGGAACATAAGTATAATGCGTTGAATACTAAGACGTAGAACAAGGAAACACGGCTTCGAGGCGTGCATTGAAAGCACGATGCAAGGAAAGACGGTGAATGTGCGCAGCTGCACAATACTTACAAAAGATGGTGTCGTTGCGACGAGGAGAACAGTTGTGGCATGGATGTGACATAACTATCGTTACAGCATGTTGCCTTTGAAATGTCCATGGCCTTCGGGGCGTTCGTTGAGGACATTGGGACGTTGTGCCAATTGAAATAGAGATAAGCGAACTTGCTTGGTTGTATGAAAGATAAGATGCATTGTATGGTCAAATGGACTTAAAGATATAAAAGCCTGTGCACGGGTATTCCCTCGAACGTGGAGTGCCAGGGCGCTGGAACCGTTCGGCCTAGGAGGGATTGCGTTTACGGTATTGTTGGTGCACTTCATTTAGACGGGTAACGACCTTCTGGTGAATGTGATAAGCCACTTGCTGCGATTATTTCGGTGGCCTCTGATATTTGGTTAGCAACCGCACAGAGTTAACATCGTCTTATGTTTTGATTCGATAAATATAAGTTCATTCTAGCCCGGAAAGCTAGTGACCTTTATATAGTTAAGGACGATGGGTTGGAAGTGCAAGGTATACATATATCCTGCATGGACAGATCCTGGGTCGAAATTACTAGGTACACTCATTTCGTGCACATATAGATCCACATAGAGAGCACTTATAACATGACAGGAAAAGCTGATAGACGTATTCACCTTGCGTCGGTGCAAGAGTGAGTGCGTCGACGTTGGTAAGAAGTCACGAAACAACACGAGATTGCTTGTTTGTTTACTTATGCAAATTGAATAACATGCTTGCCATGATAACATGCTTACAGTCTTCGAATTATGCCATAAACTCATCCTAAGGAGAACATAGAAAGAAAGCTAAATTGTATGTTTGCATGAATCAATACAATACTAAATGTCGGTTTGTTAAGTAGGTTTTTGATCAATACAGCGAGGACGAAAGTACTAATCCCCCACTAGTTTGCTAGCAGGTTCAGGGATTGGTCTACTCGCAGCGGAGCTTCGCTTGAACGCGTTGAGGCTTGGAATGCCAAAGCGTATTGAGGCGTGCAACCGCATTGACACTCGGACATGCAACATGATTGATGCGGCCGAGATATAGAAGGCATGATGTATGAAATGGTGAAATCCTTTCTGGGTAAGAGAGAACTTGAGTGTTGTAGCCAATCTGGCAAATTTCGTTGGGCTATTGAAAGCCTTTGTAACCTCATTTCGAATATCAATAAAGAGAATGGATTTCGTATACTCTGTTTTCCTTTCGTTGTTAATATCAACTCAAAGATAACCATTTGAGAACTTGTTATCTTGCCTTGCACGAGCGCAACTCCAGGCTCGTGCGACATCACGCCCACTGCGAGGATGATGATTCGGGTGATTCCGGGTCGGGGCGTGACAAGATTATCCTTAGTTGTTATTATAGTAAGTTATATGGCATACAAATATGACAGTGTATCAGTAATAAAAGTGATGTAGGTAATGTCTAGAGCTGGTTGCATGATAAACTGGCAATGATAATTTTTGATTTTGGTACTTTACTCTGGAAATATCTTGTTAAGTTTTGATCGCGATAATGGAAATACTTGTGGTCCAGCATGAGGAGAACTATTGAGCTTTTATGGTCTGATTTGAGTGAAATTGGGTTTGCCATTTGAGATATTTATTCGTAATTTGGGTTTATATTTGATTCCTGTAGATTACTACTTGGGTAGCCCACCAATCATATATTAGATATGATTTTTAAGTGGCCTTAATTGCAGTAACAAGGGATGAAGTGCTAGAACTGCATATTTAGTGATCTTGCTCACCTCCATTATGTGACTGGACCTTTTACCTTTTATGGAAGTTTTTTTTCCTTTGGGTTTGATCTACCACTCTGCATTGTCTCCCATTTTAACTGAATTCTTTCCATTTCCATAGATAATTTCATAAGTCACTCCTTGTTTGTTTTTGTTACAATTCAGGATTGTGATCTGTTTATGGACGTGTGGGATTTATATAGGCACGTGTAGGTGTCAAGGGTCTTTATCTTTGTTTAGATGTCATGACCTAAGCTTGAGATGATTTCATCAAACGCTAAGCTGTTGTTCTCGACACAGTTGGCTGTTCCCTAGTATGTAGATGTGACTACTCCTTCCCATTGCAAAATCGTATCATTCTCTTTTAGCCATTTAGACTGTTGAGAACCTTTTGTTACTTTTTTAGCCATTTAGACTTCTGAGAACTTCTTAATTTCGAGTTATGTTCTCAGTGGTGAAACTCATTTAGATGGAAAATCCTCACAAAGATGACGTCTTGAAGGGACAATGTTTTTATTTGTTACTATTGTTACTGATTTACTTGGTAGAAGATTTCCAGTCATGATTATGCAGTCAAAATAAAAAGCAGCACCTGTATATTGTGGCTTCGATTAGATTGGTGCATGCTTCAACACTTAGAAATACCTCACATTGTCATCATTATATCTGATTTAGTTGCATATTGACTCTATGCTGTGTTTCATAATTTGTAAGGATTACATGTTTTTGTTATTTTTTGAAAGACTATCCGTCAATTTGAGTTTCTGTTATACAAAATGTTTCTTTTTGTTTCCAGAAGCTTAACCTCAAGTGTCTTAAAAGCTGCAGTTGTGGAAAAGTAACAAATTGCTTGACAGTTTGATCCCATCTCTGATGGCAGAGAGGGCTTGTGTGAAACGCCTTCAAAAGGAATATCGTGCACTTTGTAAGGTGCGTTGATGTTAAGTATATGATCATTTTGACATCAAGAAGATCACAGTGTTCTGTATTCCTATTTATGTCCATAGCATTGATTAGTTCATATTGAAGTAAGAACTGGCAAAAAGTACAGTATGGTAAACTAAGCGTATTGAAATAGGTTGTGATGAAAATAGAGAAACAACACACAAAGAAAAGATTTTTTAATGAAGATTTTTAGCAATGAAGAAATTTATATCATTGAATTTCACATGATGGAAATATAAATTTGCAATGCAAGAATGAATTTTTTTTGGTACTAGCAGGAAATATGTCCCTTGAAAATTAATACAACTTCTATATTACTTTTTCTGCAGCTTTTATTTTTTTCAGGGGAATAACTAAATTGGTCTAATGGTGGATATAAAAAGTTTTAAATTGAGAATCTTATCAATGACAAACATTAATAAAAAACAAATTTTAACAACCATATGTATCATCTTTTCCAATTTTGCTATTCTCTTCTACTTTCTGTTTCTCTTTCTAATATTTTTCTATCTATTATTCTCAATACGAAAATTCATATACATTGTTAGCTACCGGCAACACTATTCCACCCACTGGTGCACAAACTTTGCCTTCATGAATCTAGTTTGTAAGCATTGGACGTGACTAAATATGGAGAAAGTGTGTGCAGTTATCCCTCACGTACCATTATTGTTATTCACTCAGTCTATTGCAGTGCAAGAGTCGAGATGAGATGCTTTCATCTCGCAACAAATTAAGTAAGAAATATTCAAAGATATTGTTAAAAATTATTGTCGAATTCTTAATGTTCATATTATGGTTTGACTGGTGCACAAACTTTGCCTTCACGAATCTAGTTTGTAAGCATTGGACGTGATTAAATATGGAGAAAGCGTGTGCATTTATCCCTCATGTACCATTATTGTGATTCACTCAGTCTATTGCAATGCAAGAGTCAAGATGACATGCTTTCATCTCACAACGAATTAAGTAAGAAAAATTGGAAGATATTGTTAAAAAATATTGTCGAATTCTTAATGTTCATATTATGGTTTTACTGGGAGTGCTAGTGTAAGTGCCGGATAGAAGCTGGAAAAGGAGAACTATAAAGAGATGTTTTCTTTGATTATGATTGTTTGGATCAGCTGTAATCTATATAAATATTTGTATTTGGCCTATCATGGGATTTTGTTGGAAAGTTGTAGGAAAGTTGTAGGAAGTCAGAAGGTATAATTATATTAGTTGATAGACATTAATTAGTTTGAAGGGTCATCCTGTAGTGATTGGCAGAGAGCATAGACCGGCAATACTCTTTGTGTTAACCTTAAGTTAATTTTTAAAGCTTGATTTGACTTATCTATTACCATCTCTTTATACTTCCTGAATAATCTTCCTACAAAACTTGTAGTGGATGCTCTTTCTGAGGCGATGAACTTCCTTTCTGAATTTCGTTGAGCTCAGCGTAGTCAAAGGCGTGCCACAAGCGCGCCTTGCTCCTAGGCGCAGGGGTAGCGCCTCAGGGCACTCAAGGCGAGGCACAGTTCTTAAGGCATTCCTTTCCCGAGGCACCTTGGAATAACTAAGGCGCGCCTTGACCTCATGGCACTCCAGGCGGGGGGTTTTGATTGTTTTTTAAGCTGCTATTTTTTTAACTGTCGTTTGTTACTTCTTTTTTTACTGTTTTTTCTCTATTTTTTTTTATACTTTTTTTTTTACTTTGAATACTGTTTTTAAACCTGTTTAGTCTGTATATTATTTTTTTAACTTCATTTTTTGTTAGTCTCCAGAATACCTTTCTTGTTCAGACTCCATAATATTGTTTTATTAACTTCATTTAATATGTTTGTTTTATTACTTACATTAGTAATTTAGTTTTCATATATATATATATATATATATATATATATATATATATATATATATATATATATATATATATATATATATATATATATATATACATCTTTTGATAAAATCAAGTCATGTTAATTTGAATTCCCCTTGCAAAGCAATTGAAGAATATCTTAAAAATTCATTTCAAAGCGATTGCATGTTAACCTACACAAGGGAGGAATTGGAAACACACATGTTTATCAATGCAGAAATCTGATGTGAATTAATTTTATATATATATATATATATATATATATATATATATATATATATATATATATATATATATATATATATATATATATTTAAATATATATATATATATATATATATATGTATATTTATTTATTTTTATTTTTTTATATATATTGTGCCTCGCTTCGGTCGGGGGTGCGTCTGGCGCCTTGGACGATATGGACCCTTTGCGCCTCAAGTGTGCGTTGCACATTTGACTACCTTGGTTGAAGCTAGGAAGAAGAAAAACATAGTTAGGAGTCTTAGGACTAGTTTTGATTGCGTTTGAAACGGGGTGTTGCCATTTATGTCGCCATTTTGGCTAAAATGGAAAACAAATTCTCGTTTGGTTCCCACCCCTGCCATTTTTACCATTAAAAATTGGCTGAAAACGACAAATGCCAAACTCATAGGGGAATTGTCTTTTGAATTGGATAGTTTACCATCTCATAGGACACCCAACTCGCCTTTATTATTAGCAGGAGTTAGAAAATTACTATATAGCAGAGAAAGAAGATAGCATTGTCATTAATTAATATTGACCATTTTACTAATATTCCTAATTAAAATCCGATCTTTAAAACTTTTAATAGTTAATTTAAAAATTATTCACCATAGGATCAATTTAAATCAACTGTCTAGAATTGGTGTAAGAATAAAATTCGTACACCTGTATCAATTGAACCCGAGTCTCTATGTACTATCTTTAAGCATTGACATACTGAACTGGACTCCTTGAGAACCTTAGCAGTTAGCAATAGTGGATTAATTATGTACCCTGTGGACCATGTTAACATCGAGTTTACAATTATACTTTTTTGTCTCTGCATAAAACAAAGATAGTAATTATACCTGCATAGACAATAGATGAGCATGCTACTATCTTACATGTGGTCATTGGTGTTACGCACCACTAGGGACATAATCGAAATTGGCATGCGATGCTACCCTTTCAGCCTAGGTTGCAAGCCTTACTGAAGGTCCCGCATGCCTCGCGCCGAAGCACGATAATTTATTTCGAAGCACGATAATTTATTCCCCCTAGGACGAATCGGTTCCGATGCCCCAGATACCGTTTCGAGAAAAACGAACTTGTGCACAAGCTATCCATGACCATGCCTATGTGCAAACAGTTTAATATATGCAAACAGTTTTGTATAGCGCGGATAGTATCGAACGATATTATCATTTCTCGTAACTCATGCAACGATTCATTTTTTCCAAAGCCGTACACTAATTTAGTGTCCCGTGGGCACCAAATTGTCCGAGGCATCATAACCCATGATCAACGTTTCACATTATTTTGCAGCACGTGAAATAGTCTATCTTTTTACTAGAACCTTAAACTTTTCCGTTTATGTGAGAAACTTGTATTTTTCAGAGTAGATTACTCAAAATCGATACATTTTTTCCGAGTTCTTGACCTTAGTGGATTGGCATGCAATTAACTTGGCATCGTTCGATTTGAATGAATTTGAGGCAAGGAATTAGTTTGCGGGACAGAGTAGAAGGAAGGTCCGAATCACCCACCGATTACTTTGCTTGTGCCGATCGTTGAAGCACTTCGTAACGTCAAGCTTTAGTTACGCGAGATCCTGCAATGGCACCAACACTTTGTTAGAATTCTTTCTTTTTCCCTTGCTTCGAAATTTGTAATTGCATCCATGAAAACGACGCGAAAGCACTTCATCAAAACCCAGCGACAAAAGCTCCAAGAAAACCATACAGCGGTCCGGTCTCGTCGAAGGGACTCTTATAGAGAGCTCACTCGTCGAGACGCAGCCTGCTGCATCTAGGACTTATTCCAACAGAAGTCGTTCCATTAGTTGGATCGATTCTCGTAACGTCCGTCCAAATCGATTTGATCGATGCCGCAAGGTGTTATCGTTTACCAAGCCTAGCGATCGAGTCAGATGGCCATCTATGTTTTCGGCCGATCTGCCTCGGCGCAAGCATATTATGAAGTTCGTCGCCTATCGAAAGCGGGGCGCTACATAATATACCACTAAGAAATAGTTTCGTCCCGAAACTTAAGAACAAGGGTCTGACCTTAATTTAGACAAACAATGCAGGGTATTTCTCCTTCATCTTCGCCTTCATTTCCCACGTCGACTCTTCAACTGAATGGTTACGCCAAAGCACGCGGACCAAAGACATCGATCGATTTCGTAGCACCTTCTCCTTACGGTCCAAAATTTGTATAGGCTTCTCCGAGTAAAACAAGTCAGTACGTAGCTCCAACTGATCGAAGGTAACCACATGACTTGGATCGTGCACGTATTTTCGAAGTTGTGAAACGTGGAAGACATCGTGCACATCAGCCAAGGCAGGAGGTAGTGCGATCCGATAAGTAACCGTTGCAACTCGTTCGATGATCTCGAAGGGGCCTACAAATCTCGAGCTCAACTTGCCTTTAACGCCGAACCGCATCACACCGCACATGGGCGTTACTTTCAGAAACACATGGTCTCCGACCAAGAACTCTAGCGGTCGTCGACGAAGATCTGCGTAGCTCTTTTGTCGGCTTTGCGTGATACGGAGTCTATCTCGGATCAAGCGAACTTTCTCGACGGCCTATTCCACTAGTTCCGGCCCAAGCACTTGTCGCTCTCCGACTTCATCCTAGCATATTGGCGAACGACACTTCCTCCCGTAGAGCGCTTCGTATGGAGCCATCTGAATGCTCGACTGGTAGCTGTTGTTATACGCAAACTCCGTAAGCGGCAAATGCGTATCCCAACTAGTCTTTAAATTGATCGCACACAGACGTAGCATATCTTCTAAGATTTGATTTACTCTCTCCGTCTGACCGTTTGTTTGGGGACGGTACGCAGAACTAAAGTTCAGTTTGGTCCCCATCGCCGCTTGTAGGCTCGTCCAGAAATGCGATAGGAATCGCCCGTCTCTGTCCGAAACTATTGAGGCCGGTACCCCGTACAGTCGAACAATCTCGTCGACGAAGATCTGTGCTAACCGATCGACGCTCCATCCTACTTTTATTACGATGAAGTGAGCCGACTTGGTCAATCTATCAACAATGACCCAAATCGCATCATTCCCCCGCGGCGTCTTCAGAAATCCTACAATAAAATCCATCGAGATGTTGTCCCACTTCCACTCGGGAATGGCGATGTTCTGCAGCTCTCCGCCTGGCCTTTGGTGTTTCGCCTTCACTTGCTGACATGCCATGCACTGCAATACGAAAGTAGCCAGGTCTTTCTTCATGTCGTGCCACCAGAAGTTTGTGCGCAAGTCCTTGTACATCTTGGTGCTTCCAGGATGTAACGAGTACTTCGCATAATGTGCCTCCGTCAGAATTTCTTTCCTGAGTTCGACAGTTTCAGGAATGCAGAGCCTTCCCTTTAGTCGCATCGTCCCATCTTCGTCTTCCACAAAGTCAGTCATCCTTTCTGTTGGAATCAGCTCGCGCATCTTCTTCAGGAATGAGTCGTCCTTCTGTGCGGTCTTTATCTTGCTAAGCAGGCTCGATCCTAACTTCAGCTGAGCTAGGTGCAGGTGTTGATACTCAATTCCAAGTTCGATATCCATCGCTTCAAGGTCTCGCTGTATCTCCTTGTTTATGGCTAGTGTTCCCATAAACATTCTGCTAAGCGCGTCGGCTACAACGTTTCCCTTGCCCGGCGTATACTCGATCGTTAGCTCGTAATCTTTTATGAGTTCGAGCCAACGTCGTTGTCGTAGGTTGAGCTCTCGTTGCGTAAACAAGTATTTCAGACTTTTATGATCTGTGTAGATTCTGCAAGCTACACCATAGAGATAGTGCAGCCAGAGTTTCAACGCAAATACGATCGCCGCCAATTCTAGGTCGTGCGTCGGGTAGTTTTTCTCATGCTGCTTTAACTGTCGTGAAGCGTAGGAGATGACTTTATCTCTCTGCAAGAGTACGCACTCGAGGCCAGTTCCCGATGCGTTGCTGAATATCTGAAAGCCTTTTGGACCGTCTGGAAGTGCAAGGATTGGAGCTGAGACGAGCCGTTGCTTCAACTATTGAAAGCTGGATTCACAGTCGTCACTCCATTCAAATACTACCCCCTTCTGGGTGACGCAAGTCAGAGGCGACGCTATTTTGAAAAGCTTCGCACGAATCTTCGGTAGTAGCCTGCTAAGCCCAGGAAACTCCGAATATCGCTAGCCGAGGTAGGTCGTTTCCAATTTACCACCGCTTCAATCTTCTTTGGGTCCACCGCGACACCTTCAGCAGAGATTACATGTCCGAGGAATGTCACGCTACTCATCCAGAACTTGCATTTACTCTGCTTGGCATATTGTAACTCCCCTTCCCGAAAATTTTGAAATATTTTACTATTATTTATTTTATTTAAAATGACGATTTTTAGAATTTATAAAATAATTAATTATTGGCTTATTGATTTTCATTATTATTTTGTTGAGGTTAAATAATACTAATATTATTATTGTGGTTGTTGAGAATAAATAATTTATCTTCATTGGTTATTATTAAATATATTCTTATCAACAAATAAATATTTTTGTGTGTGTGTATTTATATATAAATACATAAAACGCATATACGTATTGGCGATTTGTTTTAATGGTTATTATTTACTTTCATAATTAATTGGTATTTATTATATAAAGGTATATAGGAATTTACGATTTTATTGGAATTTTATGTATGCATGGGTATGTGTATATAAATATATGCATAGTTGTACATGTGTGGGTATATATAAATATATATGAATATATTTATATATTTAGTTGTTGCAAAAAAAAAAGAAAACAGGAAAAAAGGGGAAAGTTCAGTGTATTTATTTGCAAGTTAGCTTGAATGGTGGATGCTTTCAGGTTATTAAACAGTTCTGTCTACAAGCCTTGACCAACTTATAAAAACCTATCAGACTCAGTGAACTGAGTACTCAGAACTCGAGACTTAATAGTGTTACAACCAAAATGCCATAGCTGGGTTGGAGAATTAAAATGACCAAACCGAGCCCCTTTGATCGAACCCAACAACATGACCCACATGCTCATTAGCCCAGCTTGGGAGAGGGCTCAGACCAGCGCCTTTAACCGGGCATGAGTTCTCCCAACACAGCCCAATCCCGAGCCTTTCCCAGCATAAAGTAGTATTAATATATAAGTAACCGAAACTACTATATATATATATAACGCGAAACGGCGAAGAGTTCCTGCACGAAACCCTAGAGAACGCCGCGCGCCCCCATCGCGCCGACAACCCCTGACCCTGGGCGACCCCAGCCTCGCGCGCGCCGCCGCGAGACCACCGCCGGCTGGCCGGAGCGCCGCCGGGACCCAGCGCGCGCGCGCGCGAAGGAAGCAGTAGCGACAGCAGCACCCTGTCGAGGTATGGTTTTCACCGTTCAATATCTTCGCGTATAGTCGACGATTTTCGATTTCGTAAAATCGTGTGGACAGCCAATATAACCGAGATCAAACCCCTGTAAATAGTTTATTCCCTTTCATGTTAGGATCGGTTTTAAAACGAATCAAAGATCGTCAAAAACCTGTTCGAAAAACAGGGTATAAACTGTCCCAAAGCCCGAAGTTGGCGGTCGATTTACGGCCAGAATATTGTGAAAATTGGAAAAGTGTTTGAACACCTTTTTAGCCAACATATACGAGATGGAAACCCCACTTTTGATTTAATTTTTAGCTATTTGTACAGTGAGATAATCCAGCTTAAAAACCAAGAAAAATCTGTTTTCAAAACTTGAAAAATCATCCACACGACGTCCGTCCCGCCATTCCGGGCGACGTGGTCGCGCACCCAAGTCATCGAAAGCTGCGTAACAGCTTCGTGGTCGTGTGGGCTTTGACGAAATTCAAATTGGTCGCGTGTGCGCGACGAATTCGACGCGTATCCGTCGAAATCGTCCCGTATCCGTACAATGCAAATTCAGTCATAACTTTGTGCACGCTTGTCAGATCGAGATGAAACTTGCGCCAACAGAACCGTATCATTTTTCTGGTCCTGTATACCAAGTTTGGTCCGATTCTGAGACAGTTGAAATCGACGTCGTTTTGCGGGCCCCACGGTTCCACTCAACGGACGATTTTGTGCACGGCCCGCCGGAATCCAACTTTGGACATACGATTGGGTTCGTATCGGAAAACTGGATCCGTAGACATGTATTTTGACGACTTTAGAGACCGTTGACTCTGATACGCTTTTCGGTGCAAAGCGGGTCCAACGGCGGACATCGTTTTTGTCCGAAATTACCGTTTTACCCCTGTGTCCAGAATTGGACTTAAGGACAGGCAATCCTAGCTAATTTGACTATTCTGAGAACGTTGGTACTATTTATTTCAGCATCCGGAGACTTCTACATGTGTTGATTGTTTGTGGCTCATTGTGTGGTACAGTATTGGTTTCTCCAGCTAAGGACCTCAGGCAAGTGCACTTTCTGATTGCTTTCCGATTCATAGTAGTCTTTTCATTTCATGTCTATACATATATCTTGCTGCTTGTTGACACGCTCGTCACACGGAGTTGTCGGGAGGGAAAATATCTTAGTATACATGTGGACTACCCAGAAATTTCCCAATATGTCTTATCTTGAATGCTAGCCGCTGCACACGACACGTGCAGTGTGCCTTATTTTACCCCTAGCCGTTCACATGTAGAAACAGATATTTCACACCACCTAGATAGATAGATGTCTTTTATTAGCTTTTCCTTGTTTACTTTCCTATCGTGCTATGACATCAGTTATCTTCCAGCAGTTTATTTCTCATATGCTATTTTCATGTTTTGTCAATTCTATTGTGTTTTGCACTGCCGTCGGTTTGTGTACTTGTTCCAATCCTGACTGGATAACCAACATTTTTCAGGTTTAGCCGCGATCACTGTTAGCACTGGGAGAACTTGGGTATGCTGAAGACGACCTAGAAATAGAAAGAGTTGTATCATTTCATTAATTGTAAAACTTTGTTTTTCTTTTAAATATAAATGTTGTAATAACTTAGAAATGTGAATGAGCAGCAATATTGTTTTTTTAGCATTACTTATTGCGGGCTGGACAGCGTTCTACCGCCGACTCTGTGGCGTAGGCTGGCTTGGACACGTCTCGTATCCGAAAAGCGGGTGCGGGTCGTGACAAGTTTTTGTGGTGGCCCATGCAGGTCCGTCTTCGCAAGAGATTGCGAACTCGTGATGGTACGTTAGTCGTACTATTGCGAGCCTGCGAATAAGAATGCTCATTCACATTAGGATTAAAATGATTTAGGAGGATAATGACTAGGACTAGGAGTCCCTTGTTCAGATAAACCGTGGGGTAGTTAAGATTGCCTGTTAGGCCATACAATTTGGATACAAAGTTGTTAAACTTAGATTGCTTGCTAGATCTTTATAGGTACACTCTTACTTTGGATATGACAATGTGATTCAATGTAGATATACTATTCTCTTGGTATGTTAGACTTGCCTAGAATTAAGGCGTTAATTCTGATAAACTGTTTAATTTTCTTTTGCTTCATTAGATATAAATCTTATATCCTAAGTTAGAATTGCTTAGTTTTAAATTTTATTTTGCTGTAAGAAATTGGTTTGAATACTAGCAACTCCTTGAAGCCTAGGAATATAGTTGGAATAGTTTAACGATTGCAATGGCCAGCCAGCAGCGCACTGGCGAGGCACAACCCACAGAATTAAAATCATCCTGAAGAACCATAGTCTATGGGACATTGCTAAGAGCTATGTTCTCGATTAACCTCTTTTAGATCTTAGTTACCCTTATGCCAATATAGAATAGAGTACCTGGTAGCTTATCACATCTAAATCACGAAACCAAGAGTTTTGCCACAGCCAGCGTATATGAGCGAGGCCTGATTCTCGGTGAAATGATTTCAGACGTGATCACAAGGTTAGGATACTATAGAGGATAGAAAGATGCTGGTGTGACCTTAAGACCCAAAACCAATACTAGTAAAAGTTCTGTAAGTTGAGTAGCATGCCTCACAACCTGGCTCTTGTGATCCTTATGATCTATTAACGGGGTAACTGACTGACACCAATAGATTTGTCTAGAATATAGAATTGAGAACCCCGTAACCAAGTAGTCGACCAAGGCCTTACGAATAGTAGGAAGACTGTATAAGTAAGAACACCAGGTAAGGATTTTAATTTTCCTAAAACCAAACTACTTATTTTTCTTCTTCCAAAAATCTCGCCTACTTAAATTTTTAACTACCTTGACCAATGCTGCTATTACAGCCCAGTTTTGCAAGCTTACTCTTTTATCGAGCTTGATTCAAGACATATGTTTATTGGGGACGCCCGCTAACGTATTGTCAAATCAGAATCATTGTATTACGGTCTGATCAACCATGATGCATTGGTTCGCTTAATTACTCTACGTGGAATGAGGTATAGATGTATCTAGGATCTCATCCGCGACTCCTTTGACAATTCTTCTTGAATTCTACATTCGCCTTTGAATCACGTAATTGTACTTAGTGACATCATTCTTGAACTCTTTATCGTTTTGTCTTTCACTGATTGGAAGGACGAAACTCGTAATTGATAAATAGATACATAGTATCCCCATGACTATGATAGTTGTATATGCAAGTGTAGCTAACCTCGGCCAGCCCTGTGACAGGAACCTTGCCCCCATATCCTAGCCTCTAAGGTGGGTAGACTGTAAGCCTTCTAAAATTTTGGGATATGCAAGTTTACCGATTGATTAGAATAAATTTTATTAGGATAATAATTAGTGCCCCATGGACTCCCACTTTCCTTTTAGATCATTTTGTGTACCCGGTCGTGTCATTAATATTTGGAGCATGAGACCAGCTGTTATCTTTCAACCAATTTCACATGTAAGATCTAGACGAGTCCATCTTCACCTAGGTATATCATGTCCCACTCAAACCTGTCCCCTTGTACTCCATTTTGGGGTACGACTTTCAGGTTAGAAGGACTAGTTATAACCCTTACCCTAGTGTCGGTATACTTTCCAACCTCCATTAGAGCCTTACCCACGACCCCTTCCTTCGACCCAATATATGGTTGTGAACTACTCGAAGCCCATTACGCCCATGCCACTAGTGTGTCACCCAATTGAGGCCTCATGTGCTACTTAAACACAAGAGTCACCGAAGGCGCATTTTGGACTATAGAACTGAACTATTAGAAATCGGCCCTGGTACCTATTATGTAATCTTTACCCCTTAGAATGTGAATCCATTTGTAACCTTTATCCCTTCTGCCTGGAAGTCGAGATACGATCTTGTATTGCAGTATGTTCCTTGCTTGTGTGTTTAAATAACAACGGATAAGACTACAATTTCGAATTCTCAAATTTCGATCTATTATGGAACCTTGTTCAGATTAATTTCGAGAACAAGATTTCTGTATTGCATGGATTGCAAGCCCCTCTAAGAAATGAAGGGCTCTTCGACGTAGCAAATGACTGGACTAGAGTAGCCCAATCTAGCAAATAAGGTAGTGATTTATAAATTTCGTTTCTATCTGTAAACATTGGATACGCTCCACTGCTCTTGAAACTTCACAAGTTGCCTTCGATTATTCTGTCTTATCTTCCTGTCCTCCCTACTTCGGAGCGACGAATAGTCATGCTTACTAGAGTTTATCAATATTTTTTAGCTATTTGTGTAAACTTGTTGCCTGTTAAATTATGGGTTGCTTGTTAAGTAGAAGAGGATTATAGATACCATATGCCTAGATATTTGTTGGTAGGATTGTTAGCAACCAGTTAGAAGATTTTAAGAATTTAATATGAGGAGTAGAGTGACCAAAGGTGGGTAGAACTCCCGGAGACTATACGGCTAAGAGAAGAATACAAACTATTTGGAGGAATTAAGTCGAGAGGACTAAAGGAATAGTGGATTTATTTACTTATTTTTTTTTTTAAAGTTTAGGCATGATTACGAGTTAGAATTTCGAGGACGAAATTATTTTTAAGGTGGGTAGATTTGTAACTCCCCTTCCCGAAAATTTTGAAATATTTTACTATTATTTATTTTATTTAAAATGACGATTTTTAGAATTTATAAAATAATTAATTATTGGCTTATTGATTTTCATTATTATTTTGTTGAGGTTAAATAATACTAATATTATTATTGTGGTTGTTGAGAATAAATAATTTATCTTCATTGGTTATTATTAAATATATTCTTATCAACAAATAAATATTTTTGTGTGTGTGTATTTATATATAAATACATAAAACGCATATACGTATTGGCGATTTGTTTTAATGGTTATTATTTACTTTCATAATTAATTGGTATTTATTATATAAAGGTATATAGGAATTTACGATTTTATTGGAATTTTATGTATGCATGGGTATGTGTATATAAATATATGCATAGTTGTACATGTGTGGGTATATATAAATATATATGAATATATTTATATATTTAATTGTTGCAAAAAAAAAAAAGAAAAAAAGAAAAAAGGGGAAAGTTCAGTGTATTTATTTGCAAGTTAGCTTGAATGGTGGATGCTTTCAGGTTATTAAACAGTTCTGTCTACAAGCCTTGACCAACTTATAAAAACCTATCAGACTCAGTGAACTGAGTACTCAGAACTCGAGACTTAATAGTGTTACAACCAAAATGCCATAGCTGGGTTGGAGAATTAAAATGAACAAACCGAGCCCCTTTGATCGAACCCAACAACATGACCCACATGCTCATTAGCCCAGCTTGGGAGAGGGCTCAGACCAGCGCCTTTAACCGGGCATGAGTTCTCCCAACACAGCCCAATCCCGAGCCTTTCCCAGCATAAAGTAGTATTAATATATAAGTAACCGAAACTACTATATATATATATATAACGCGAAACGGCGAAGAGTTCCTGCACGAAACCCTAGAGAACGCCGCGCGCCCCCATCGCGCCGACAACCCCTGACCCTGGGCGACCCCAGCCTCGCGCGCGCCGCCGCGAGACCACCGCCGGCTGGCCGGAGCGCCGCCGGGACCCAGCGCGCGCGCGCGCGAAGGAAGCAGTAGCGACAGCAGCACCCTGTCGAGGTATGGTTTTCACCGTTCAATATCTTCGCGTATAGTCGACGATTTTCGATTTCGTAAAATCGTGTGGACAGCCAATATAACCGAGATCAAACCCCTGTAAATAGTTTATTCCCTTTCATGTTAGGATCGGTTTTAAAACGAATCAAAGATCGTCAAAAACCTGTTCGAAAAACAGGGTATAAACTGTCCCAAAGCCCGAAGTTGGCGGTCGATTTATGGCCAGAATATTGTGAAATTTGGAAAAGTGTTTGAACACCTTTTTAGCCAACATATACGAGATGGAAACCCCACTTTTGATTTAATTTTTAGCTATTTGTACAGTGAGATAATCCAGCTTAAAAACCAAGAAAAATCTGTTTTCAAAACTTGAAAAATCATCCACACGACGTCCGTCCCGCCATTCCGGGCGACGTGGTCGCGCACCCAAGTCATCGAAAGCTGCGTAACAGCTTCGTGGTCGTGTGGGCTTTGACGAAATTCAAATTGGTCGCGTGTGCGCGACGAATTCGACGCGTATCCGTCGAAATCGT
Source organism: Iris pallida (assembly GCA_029216955.1). Classification (NCBI taxonomy): domain Eukaryota; kingdom Viridiplantae; phylum Streptophyta; class Magnoliopsida; order Asparagales; family Iridaceae; genus Iris; species Iris pallida. The sequence goes on from JANAVB010023600.1 coordinate 3,613,373, forward strand.
CCCGTATCCGTACAATGCAAATTCAGTCATAACTTTGTGCACGCTTGTCAGATCGAGATGAAACTTGCGCCAACAGAACCGTATCGTTTTTCTGGTCCTGTATACCAAGTTTGGTCCGTTTCTGAGACAGTTGAAATCGACGTCGTTTTGTGGGCCCCACGGTTCTACTCAACGGACGATTTTGTGCACGGCCCGCCGGAATCCAACTTTGGACATACGATTGGGTTCGTATCGGAAAACTGGATCCGTAGACATGTATTTTGACGACTTTAGAGACCGTTGACTCTGATACGCTTTTCGGTGCAAAGCGGGTCCAACGGCGGACATCGTTTTTGTCCAAAATTACCGTTTTGCCCCTGTGTCCAGAATTGGACTTAAGGACAGGCAATCCTAGCTAATTTGACTATTCTGGGAACGTTGGTACTATTTATTTCAGCATCCGGAGACTTCTACATGTGTTGATTGTTTGTGGCTCATTGTGTGGTACAGTATTGGTTTCTCCAGCTAAGGACCTCAGGCAAGTGCACTTTCTGATTGCTTTCCGATTCATAGTAGTCTTTTCATTTCATGTCTATACATATATCTTGCTGCTTGTTGACACGCTCGTCACACGGAGTTGTCGGGAGGAAAAATATCTTAGTATACATGTGGACTACCCAAAAATTTCCCAATATGTCTTATCTTGAATGCTAGCCGCTGCACACGACACGTGCAGTGTGCCTTATTTTACCCCTAGTCGTTCACATGTAGAAACAGATATTTCACACCACCTAGATAGATAGATGTCTTTTATTAGCTTTTCCTTGTTTACTTTCCTATCGTGCTATGACATCAGTTATCTTCCAGCAGTTTATTTCTCATATGCTATTTTCATGTTTTGTCAATTATATTGTGTTTTGCACTGCCGTCGGTTTGTGTACTTGTTCCAATCCTGACTGGATAACCAACATTTTTCAGGTTTAGCCGCGATCACTGTTAGCACTGGGAGAACTTGGGTATGCTGAAGACGACCTAGAAATAGAAAGAGTTGTATCATTTCATTAATTGTAAAACTTTGTTTTTCTTTTAAATATAAATGTTGTAATAACTTAGAAATGTGAATGAGCAGCAATATTGTTTTTTTAGCATTACTTATTGCGGGCTGGACAGCGTTCTACCGCCGACTCTGTGGCGTAGGCTGGCTTGGACACGTCTCGTATCCGAAAAGCGGGTGCGGGTCGTGACACATATAATTTGTTTTCACGCAGAATCTGCAGTACCGTCTTCAAGTGTTCTGCATGCTCTTCTCGATTCTTTGAATAGATAAGGATATCGTCGATGAACACGACTACAAATTTATCGATTTGAGGTCGGAAGACTCGGTTCATCAAATCCATGAAAGCGGCTGGGGCGTTCGTCAAATCGAACGGCATGACTAGGAATTCGTAATGACCATATCGAGTGCGGAAGACAGACTTCGATACGTCGCGAACTTGATCTTCAATTGATGATAGCCTGAATGAAGATCGATTTTTGAAAATACTGACGCGTCTTGCAGTTGGTCAAACAAGTCGTCGATTCGTGGCAAAGGATAATTGTTCCGCACGGTCGCCTTGTGGAGTTCACGATAGTCGATGCATAGCCGCATCGACCCATCCTTCTTCTTCACGAACAATACGGGAGCTCCCCACGGAGAGACGCTAGGGCGAATAAATTCGCGGTCTAGCAACTCTTGTAATTGCACCTTCAGCTCCTTTAGTTCTGCTGGAGCCATTCGGTAAGGCGCCTTTGATATCGGCCATGTATCCGGAAAGGTGTCCATGCTGAATTCAATTTCTCGATCCGGCGGCATCCCGGGCATCTCGTCAGGAAAAACGTCAGGAAAATCTGCCACAACATCAGTCTGCATTGTGCTTGTATTATCCTTCTGCGTGTCTCGAACTGATGCTAAGTATCCCGCACAGCCGGAACGCAGCATACGCCTTGCCGAGATTGCCGATACCATCATTGCCGTCTTCGAGACCGTACCGCACGAATATGAGAACTTTGTCTCGCCAGGAAGACGAAATACCACTCTCTTTTCTGCGCACTCGATCGTTGCATGACAAGCGCCCAACCAATCTATTCCCAAGATTATGTCGTACTCTTTGATGTCTAGCACGACGGTATCCAATGATAGATATCTTCTCCCGATGTAAATATGGCCATCCCTACAAATAAAGTTCGCAGGCATATAGACTCCCGACGGAATGCTAACGCTAATATTTATATCTAGTGATTGCATGGTTATTTTATTTTCTTTCGTATAATAAGCAGATATAAAGCTATGCGTCGCACCCGAATCGAATAGTACTAGAGCAGGTATATCTTTGTAGAGTAATATACCTGTTACAACAATATCGTACGCAAACGCCTCGTCCCGAATTAAGGCATAAACTCGGCCTTGAGCTCTGTGGCGTTGATTTTGCGGGTTCACAGGCACCGCATTTGCGCCTTGTAGTGTAGGCGCTTTATATTGGTTCGGAATGTTCCTTGGTGGGTTGTGTTGATTTGGCTTTCCCGCCTGACAGAATTGACTGAAGTGACCTAGCTCGCTGCACTTGAAGCATGTTCTCAATCTACAATCGTGTGCTCGGTGCCCACGCTTGCCGCATCTGTTGCAATTTACTGCGGCAAAGTGACCACGATTCTCAGACGTGTTTGGACGCTTTTGTACTCCCGATCCTCCAGCGTCATTAGGACGCTTGTTGAAATTGTTGCGAACGACATGCATGGCCCTTTGTGACATACGGCAAAGATCCGCTCACTATCAAGTGCGACTTCGTAGGATTCACGATAAGTTTGGCATCGTTGGTTCATAACGTCCCTACGTAAATCGTCGTTGCGGCCCTGTTGAAAACGTTCGCACCATTCTTCTTTGTTGGGCAGAAGGCGCCGGCAAATTTTGCAAGTTTTGAGAAGCTTGTATCATAATCTTCAACAGTCATGTTTCCTTACCTCAACATCATGAACTCATCCCCTTCTGTCGACGGATGGCACGAGGAACGTATTGCTCAAGGAAGGCTGCCTTGAACACTTCCCAGGAAATCTTTCTGTTGGAATCGGTTTCACAGATCTCCTGTTTCTTCGCCGTCCACCAGTCGTGTGCTCTCAGTTGCAGTTACAGCGCCGCACAGGCCACCCTCTGGGACCTTTCGATGCAGAGAAGATCAAACAAGTCCTCCATTTCTGCCATTCCACTATCACATCGGGCTCTGCTCGGCCGTTGAACTTCAGCGGGTTCATCTTACGGAACTCCTTTACTTTGAGCATGGACGAAGAGTCTATCATTTGTGGTTGAACTTCTTCCTCGACTTCGTCTTGAACATCTTGCCTCTCTTCGGGTGCCTCGTCCGTTGCCTTGGTATTTCCCGCCATCTTGCTCACTATCTGAGTCAGGGCGTTCATCTGTTTCTGCTGCACATCAAATTGGACTTTAAATTGCATCTGAAGCTGTTGTTGCTGCAGTTCCATCAACTGTAGCATTTTCTCCATAGTCGTCTCGCTAGGGCCAGTACTTTTTGTGCTCGACGTACTATCTACGGTTTGGGTTGTTGTGCCGGAATTTTTTCTTTTCTTAGTCATTCCTACAAAATAGAGTAAACCCGTTAGTATTTTTCAAAAATATCTACGGTCTTACCTGTATAGAACTTTTATTTCATGCAACATGTCGACAAGCATTCAATCGAGCCATCGCAACGGACATTCCAACAATGAAACATCTTTCAAAAATCCGAGAAAACATAACTGTGCTCTGATACCAATTTGTCACGCCCCGAGTTGGCAAACGTTCGTCCCCGATATTATTTTGCCGATTCGATCGTCCTCGCTAAGGCATGATACCGTACGAGTCTGGAATTGCACTCGTACAAGGCAAGAACGTTACGTTGATTTGCATATTAATACGCCAAGTTGAAACTTCATAAATCACATCAGAATATAAGACGCAGTATAGGAAGATAAAAATTTGCTTTTCATTCATAGCTTGCAACGAAGTGCAAGTCGTAATTACATTGGATCCCGTGCGGCTACATTGATTGAAGACGAAATAAAAACATACTCGACAAGCTGCCTGAACTAACACTTGTCGTTTCATATATTCGTCCCTTTATACATAAGTCGTCGGTCGAATTGGCTTCAAAATAATTCAGCATAGGAAGAGCTTCAAAATACCTCTCTCCACTTCAGCTTCAGCTTAGTTTGGAGCGTCCGCCGCACCTGGAGAAATTGGGGAAGGTGATTAGCACACTTGCTAAGTGGACGAGACAAACCAACTCGTCTAAACCGACTCTGATTGTTAAGATAGGCATGCTTTAGAGTTGTCTTTGTATTAGAACTAAATGAATTCAGTTCGTATCGATAGCCATCTTTGAGTAATGAAGCATACAGAAAAGCATAGTGATTTATCACGTTTTTTACCACGGTCGTGCTCGTCCCTGCATAATACAGAGATAGTAATTATACCTGCATAAGACAATAGATGAGCATGCTACTATCTTACATGTGGTCATTGGTGTTACGCACCACTAGGGACTTAATCGAAATTGGCATGCGATGCTACCCTTTCAGCCTAGGTTGCAAGCCTTACAGAAGGTCCTGCAAGACTCGCACCGAAGCACGATAATTTATTCCCCCTAGATACCGTTTCGAGGAAAACGAACTTGTGCACAAGCTGTCCATGACCATGCCTATGTGCAAACAGTTTAATATATGCAAACAGTTTTGTATAGCGCGGATAGTATCGAACGACATTATCATTTCTCGCAACTCATGCAACGATTCATTTTCCCCAAAGCCGTACACCGATTTAGTGCCCCGTGGGCACCAAATTGTTCGAGGCATCATAACCCATGATCAACGTTTCACATTATTTTGCAGCACGTGAAATAGTCTATCTTTTTACTAGAACCTTAAACTTTTTCGTTTATGTGAGAAACTTGTATTTTTCAGAGTAGATTACTCAAAATCGATACGTTTTTTCCGAGTTCTTGACCTTAGTGGATTGGCATGCAATTAACTTGGCATCGTTCGATTTGAATAAATTTGAGGCAAGGAATTAGTTTGCGGGACAGAGTAGAAGGAAGGTCCGAATCACCCACCGATTACTTTGCTCGTGCCGATCGTTGAAGCGCTTCGCAACGTCAAGCTTTAGTCACGCGAGCTCCTGCAATGGCACCAACACTTTGTTAGAATTTCTTCTTTTTTTCTTGCTTCAAAATTTGTAATTGTATCCATAAAAACGACGCGAAAGCACTTCATCAAAACCTAGCGGCAAAAGTTTTAAGAAAATCATACAGCGGTCCGGTCCCGTCGAAGGGACTCTTATAGAGAGCTCACTCGCCGAGACGAAGCCTGCTGCATCTAGGACTTATTCCAACAGAAGTCGTTCCATTAGTTGGATAGATTCTCGTAACGTCCGTCCAAATCGATTTGATCGATGCCGCAAGGTGTTATCGTTTACCAAGCCTAGCGATCGAGTCAGATGGCCATCTAAGTTTTCGGCCGATCTGACTCGGCGCAAGCATATTATGAAGCTCGTCGCCTATCGAAAGTGGGACGCTACAACAGGCGACCTCGCTGGCGGACTTTAGGCCTATTGTGTGCTGTAATTACCTTTATAAGATAATTACACACCTCATGTGCCAACGCATGGAGGGGATCATGCAAGACTTAGTCTCTCCGAATCATGCGACGTTCATCAAGGGGCATTCTATAGCTGAGCATAGCATACTAGCTCATGAGATGGTGAGAGGCTTCAACAAATCTGGTGGGGAGAAGGTGTGTGTAAAGCTAGATCTGAGGAAAGCCTATGACATGGTCAATAGGGAGTTCTTATGCCACCTTCTATCGGCTATGGGATTTGATGATCGTTGGATTACGCTGATTTGGAAATGCATATCGTCGCCCACCTTCTCTGTCCTCATCCAGGGTATCCCGCATGGGTTCTTCAAAAGCAATCGGGAACTCCGACAAGGTGACCTACTGTCGCCTTACCTGTTCACGCTTGTCATGGAGTACTTTACCTGTTTGATGGATAGGACGGTCCATTTTGGGAGGATTGTTCCGTTGTTCAGGAGAGTCGAGCATTCGATTTCCCACCTCATATATGCCGATGATCTGCTGGTGTTCATACAGCCTTCCTTGGAGAGTATGAACACGCTATCTGAGATTATGGGTGAGCTGAAATCACACTATGGGCTCCAGATAAACAGAGAGAAGAACAGGGTCTACTTTAATACTCGATGCCTTCAGAAGGAGGAGCGAGCTGATGCACTGGGTGTGGAGAGAAGTGAGCTTCCGGTGACATACCTGGGAGTTCCTTTGACAGTCAATTATGCCCGAGACCAGGATTGTTTTAGCCTGGTAGAGTATACCCAGCAGAGAGTTGAAGGTTGGCAAGCTGCCAGTCTATCTTTTGAGGAACGTATCGAGTTAGTCAGATCGGTTATCTCTGCCCTGGTCCAGTTCTGGCTTCAGTCTATTTTGATACCCGCGGCCACCATTAAGAAAGTGGAAAGGATTTGTGCTGATTTCATCTGGAGGGGGGTTACATGCGATCTCTTGGGAGCAGCTTTGTCGGCCAAAGAAGGAGGGAGGTGTGGATCTTCGGCCTCTTTTGGCTATCAGGAAGGCATCGGCCCTGAAACTGGCATGACGGTTCATTAAAGGGAGATCCCTCTGGACGGAGTGGATGAAGTCTCGATATGTGAGGAATGACAACTTCTGGAGATATGGTATTGACAACAAACACTCTGTGACCTTCAAACAAATCCTGAGACACAGAGTTGTGCTTCAATCGTCTGCCAGAAGGATCTTGTGTGATGGAACTGGAACTGATTTATGGCTGGATCCTTGGATAGAGCACCAGTCTCTGGTGGACATTATGGGCGATGGGGCACACAGGGAGGCGGGCAGAGGTCTGACTTGTCAGTGCATCATCAGGAATGGAGCTTGGAATCCGGAGTCCTACCGCCATACTGAGGAGCTCAGTGAGATTATTCGCGGAATTGAGATTGACCCATCCCAGCCTGAGGATATTTGGGTCTGGGATCCGCTAGGCGTGACTGGAGGTACTACCTCGGGGGAGTTCAACTTCCAGAGTGGCTACAACCTTATGCATAGTTTCAGTCTCCCAATAGGGGATCATGACTTCATTTGGTGCAAGGACCTGGCCATGAAAATGCAGCTTTGTATTTATCGTCTGCGCCTGGGTCGTCTTCTAACCAGGGACAAACTCATCTCTTTTGGGATCCAGGTCCCCAATCCGAAGTGTGTTCTCTGTGATTTGGAGGAGGAATCGATGACCCATCTATTTTTTGACTGTAGAGTTTCCTGGTCCATATGGTCTGAGTAAAACCGTATGCTGGCGGAGGTATCTCTGATAGGTCGATGGGGGCCATTATCACTGGTATTCGTGATTGCAGAGGGCGAGGCATGGTCTGGTTCAAGACTGCTAGGGTTAGGCTAGCAGCCGCTGTCTGGCATGTTTGACGGAAGATGTATCAGCGCATCTTCGAGGGTCTTATCATCCCTCAGGTCGGAATCCTCCATAATTTAGAATTTGATATAAAAGAAATGGTTGGATGACGGGTGGGTGACCATCATGTCTGTATGTTGTATGAGTAATGCCTAATTTTGGAATAATATTTACACTTTTTCCAATTATATATGTGTGTGTGTGTGTGTGCGCGCGCGTGCGCACAAAAGAATCATTATCTCCCAATCGGTTACGTAATGAAGTCTTGATGATTTTCATTGCATAAAATACTCTCTATATATCTAGGTCTGCACTAGTCTGGACCATACAAACAGTAACAATCTATATATCTAGGTCTGCACTAGTATGGACCATACAGACACCAACAATATCTGCTTTTATCTTCTGGTCACAATGTGTGGAGGATTACATATTGGAGTGTCGTAGTTGGAATGCAGAAAGTTTGGAAAGATAGAGTTATCATTTACACCACAAAAACTGGGGTTCGGATCCTCTCCTCTGCACAAACGCAGAGGAGAGAACTCTTCAACGTTCTCGGCTGTCCATTCCAGCAGACAGATTAATTCACTTAATTCCTTTGGAGGAAAAAAAAACTAAGATTTACTAAAAGAAATGAAGATCTCTATTAGCTTATTCTTCCTTATCCCTTAAATGTTTCAAAAGCAAATATTTTTAGATAATAAATTTGACAAATGGTTGAGATCAAAATTCATCTTGTAATCTAAAAATTCAAAATCCGAGGGGGCACAGCCGTGGCCCCTCAGGACCAGGTAGCTACGACCATGCATCCTAGACAGGCTAGTGAAGATTAACCAAGAACCTAGGCACCATTGTCTCACAGTTCCTTAGTTTCCTTTTGTTATTTCTGAACCAAAAGCCATTTCACTTAACACTTGCTCATGAGATGAGACCTCCCCATCCCACTTCACATTCTTCCCAATCTTCATTTATTTATGTAGCGAACTAGCTAAGAAGCTCTAAAGACAAACAATTTATTTGGTAATCAATATTCTCTAGCCTATTGTATGTAATAATCCTTGAATTCTTTACTCTTGGGTATTTTAGATCAGGGCTTCAGATAGCATGACTTCCACCGACTCTTTATCTTTAAAACGTACCATCATGCTTTCGGTTGACAACTGGAACAAAAGTTCAAAAGAAGAATTCCGTATCAGTGTTGGACCCTTCCAATGACTATCTTTTTTGCCAGTTCGAGGCTTCGGTGGTTTTGGATCAGTCAGTTTCGGTAGTTTTTGCAGTTTGAGACCATCCAGTTCTAATCTGAAACTGCTGAACATATTAGTTTGGGCTGATACTAAAAAATTTATATGGAACCCTCCTGTCTACTTGCAATCATCATTCTGTATTTCTTTTGGACCTTAGCTTCCTTCTTGCGGATCACTCTACATTGAGCTTAACATGAACTATTTCATACTTATCTTAATGCCAAGTTTTGACACCAGAATTTCCTATTGTTTCATGTGTAAGACATAATCCTATGATAAACTGATGATAGAAATGATAGCAACATAGGTCTCGTTGTCATATGCAATTATTCCATACTATTGCAGTTTGCAGTCAGGAACATGCAAAAAATGGTGTCTTAGTGCCACGAGGCTCTCGCTTATGCAGAGTCTGGGGAGGGTCAAGATGTAAGCAGATATATATAGCGACAACCTGTAATCAAGAACATGAGCGCTAGAAATATTATTCTACGCTTCATTTTCAAAAATCTAAGTAACTGAAAATTTATTAACAAGAAGATTTCTAAGGAACTTACAGTAATATCAAATACTTTACAGTTATGGCATTTGCTGAAATAGAAATCTACAGGCAATCACACATCTAGATATATAGGAGCTCCGCTTCCACATTGTAAGAGAGGAAAATGATACATTGTTAAGTAAAAGGTAGCATACATGCTAATGAAAGAAACAGAGATGTACTTTATCAAATTTTCTTGTAGAATCCTTCCGTGCAACCATATCTTGACACGTCACAACACAACCATATACTTGAAAAACTCTTCGCTTCCTTTGAGTCTGTTCAGAAGCATCCCTTGCCTAAATGAATAAGAATTCCATGATAAGACCTTCAAAGTTCAAAAATATCTAAATAAATCATATGAGAAGAGATAATATGAAACACTAGCTTAAGGGAGGATTAGAACAAAAAATGTCAGTAGCATAATAAAAGTTAACCTTTAATACTACAATAGAAAAGCCTTATCCATGATATCTGAACATCTTTTGGTGTTGTGTAATTTGTAAAGCATAATAAGTTAATAAGTCTATGTGTAAGTATTGATTACCTGAGAAGAAAAAACAAAACCAATATATGAAACAGTGTGCAACCCCCCCCCCCAAAATAGACACACACGCACAGCACACACACACACACACACGAAAAAAAAGTTGAGTTATTTAATCAAAAGACTATGCTAGGTTGTGTAACCTATGACATAAAGCTTATCTGAAGTTGAACTCTAGAACAGTAACCCTTTCCAACATTAACCTAATATGTGTTACTCAGTAATAAGTGTTCCTGAATCTATAAGGTTATTATTCCTCTTTTTCATTCCTGGACACATTATCACATTTTATTTTCATTTTTCCTTTATACCTTTTTGTGTATCTCCAACAAAACTTTTGTTCAGAATGTGTTACCAACTTACCATACTTTTTTTAGTGTTACCATACTTTTTTTTGTTTTGGAAGTGTATTTTTGTTTTTAGCACTTTTGGAACTTGTATTCCTATCAGTTTCTTGGTTTAGGTCTTCTATTTGTTCTCTGCATGGTTAACTAGGAGTCAACAAACTTCAATTCATTATGATGTTATGGAATTTAACCTTTAATGATATAGCCCCCTCAAAATAATTCTTCTGGACGTGGCTATATAGAAAGGTGGAAAAAAGGAAGTTATAGAGTGATAACCAAAACCATGACTTTACGTACAATTAGGATTGATGTTTGCACTTCTCTTTTTAGTAAGGAAGAATGAGGGGAACAGGCAACAGTGAACAATAGCCATGTTACCAAAGGTTTGGAAACCAAGTGGATGAGGGATTGGGAGGGGAGAAGGGAGGTCTGGGCCAAGGGAGGAAAGTCAAAGACTGTCCGTTCGGAAAAAAAATCATGTTATTGTTACTGTGAAGTAATGTAGCTGCCGATTGGTCTGGGTTTCCTTTCAATCTTAAGAACTACCTTGTATCTGCTAACATTTCCGTATCTCGTAAGGATTGACTTTTGTTTACTATGAGCTGTATTTCTATTAGGATTTCATCTAGATATGTTTTGGTTCTGGGTGTATTTCTTGTCACCCTTTCATCCTTTTACGATGAGGATTGAGTTTTTATAGAATCTATATAAAAGGGAACAATGTATTGAAGAATCAACTTGACAACTTTTCACTGATAAATATCTACTTATTTCTATGTTATTTAACATGTCTACATCTCTATGCCAGAAAATCAGATTTATGATCTGAAATTACCAACTAACCACTCAACGGATGTGGATAGGATTAGGTTAAGTAATAAGGGCGGTTCTTAAATGTAGGTGACCCTGCGTGTATATGTACAACTCCTTAATCAGCTGTGGTTAGATCAGGCAGAACACTACCAAAATAAGTCATATTACCGACGTAATTTGCGACGTTTTCCGAAAACGTCGCAGATAAAAAACAATTTACCGATGTTTTCTTATGACGTCGCAAGACGTCACTACTAGCGACGTTCAGCGACGTTCAGTGTCGTATAGTAACTACGTTTGCGTATTGAAAAACTCACATCGCGGATATGTCGGTGAACGTCGCTAATATCATTGATATTAGCGACGTTTGGCGACGTTTTTACTATGGCGTCGTTAATATCAATAAAGTTGCGACGGTTACCGACGCGGTTATGTTACGTCGCTAATGTGCGAATATAGGTCAGTTTCGATTTCACTTCCCCCCATTTTCCCTCCCCCCAATATTTTCCTTCCCCCCCCATTATTTCTCGACCCCGAGCACCCCTGTCCCCTCGACCCCCGTCCGACCGCGCCCTCGGCGACCCCCACCGACCGCCGCGAGCACCGACCCCGTCCAGCCTCCTCCTCCACCGCCCAGCCTCCTCCTCCACCGCCTCTCCGACCTCCTCCTCCTCCTCCTCCTCCTCCTCCTCCTCCTTCCCGGCAGCCCCCGCCGAACCCGACCCCCTACCGCCGCCGTTCGCCAGAGCACCTCCTCCTCCTCCTCCTCCTCCTCCTCCTCCTTCCCGGCAGCCTCCGCCGAACCCGACCCCCTACCGCCGCCGTTCGCCAGAGCACCTCCACCGCCGCTCCTCCTCCTACTCCTTCCCGGCAGCCACCTCCACCGCCGCTCCCCCTCGCCGTCGTTGCTCCCTCTCGCCGTGACGGTCAGGTAAACCCTAACCCTAACCGGTTGTATACCTTACAGATTTGGGCTATCTATATATAGATATGTGTTGATTTAAAGGAACAAATGGAAGAGAGGGTTAGATGTTAGTGAGTATATTATACATATTGCTATAAATGTGTGTGAATGCAAGTAGATAGTTAGAGCATCTCCAACCCTATTGTGACTTTGGAAAAAAGTTGTTACCACATAGGAATGACAAAATTTTATTCAAAAGTTCTTCTCCAATGCAATTGTCAAGTCAATTGTGAAGCTTATGTGGCAAAAATTAAACAAGACATTGTGAAGTTGGTTGTCTAGTTCTAGACAATGCACTTGACAATGTCTTGTTCTCCATGTCATCAATTATGAATAAAAAATATTAGGAAAAAGAAAGAATATGAGTAGTTGTCTTGAAAGTTGGGAAAGAAGTAAATATCTTAATACTTTATCTTCCAAGTTGAAAAAAGTAAACATTTTGCATTGGAGAAGATTTTCTTACTTCATTGTCATTTGTCAATATAATCTTGCCACCTAGACAAGACATTGTCTTGTGCCTAATGCCACATATGATTCACAACATATAACAAGACAATAGGGTTGGAGACGCTCTTAGAGTATGGTGGGTAACAGTTGAGTTATAGAGTAGGTAATGGATTAGAGTATAGGTATATGGCTAATGAGATGCTACACTATGTAATGTGTTTGAGAGTCCTTGTAAGGGATATATGTTTAGACTATAGACATTGGGTATATATACCTTGATATGTATATATGATATAGTATTATGGTATCCTAGGATATCCTAGTTATATTGGCCTATAGTTAGTTATGAGTTAGTATATCATAGAATTGACTTAATAGTCTAAGTGACCTTGTTGACTAGTCTAGGTTTGACCAAACCCTAGATTTTGACTTAGTTTGACCAGAAAGTTAACCCATATTCAGTCAAACCCTAGATTTTGACTTAGTATATGGTTACTAGATCCTAGTGTAGAGTAGTATGTAGAGGAGTATGGCTACTAGTGATATATAGATATGTAGGTCCATATGTATCTGTATCGGACTATCGCTATCGGTATCGAACTATCGCTATCGGTATCGGACTATCGCTATCGGTATCGAACTATCGGTATCGATCGAACTATCGGTATCGGACTATCGCTATCGGTATCGGACTATCGCTATCAGTATCGACCGTATATACTTAGTATCGGGCGTAGCGGATTAGTATCGATCAGTATATAGGTTTGTGTTAAGATCAAGGTTCAAAGTATCGGTATCGGAATAGTAGGCCGAATAGGAGGCCGAGATAGTCGAATGAGAAGAAGGGAAGAAGGGAGGAGCAGATGGGTCCAGAGCCATGGTGGAGGAGGAGAAGTAACATGAGAGCAGTTTCCGCCGTAACATCTCCTGTGGCTCTGCTGGCAACTGAAGTCCAGATGCTACAAAGGACGATCCTTCACTGAAATCGACTACAACACCCATCAGTTCAAGTTCATTCCTATATGAGTAGATTCCAATGCCATAGAAGCCATCAGTTTGTTGACCTTCCTCTATGGCATTGGAATATACTTATCTAGGAATGAACTTGAACTGATGGGTGTTGTAGTCGATTTCAGCGAAGGATCGTCCTTTGTAGCATCTGGACTTCAGTTGCCAGCAGAGCCAGGAGATGTTACGGCGGAAACTGCTCTCATATTACTTCTCCTCCTCCACCATGGCTCTGGACCCATCTGCTCCTCCCTTCTTCCCTTCTTCTCATTCGACTATCTCGGCCTCCTATTCGGCCTACTATTCCGATATGCGTTTGATACGGTCTACCTAACCTATATACTGATACTAATCTGATATTCTCTGATATTAAGTACATCCGGCTTACTAGCTAGCGGATCCACCAGTTACATGATTATATACTAATTATGTTTAGTTTGTCTTACGATACAGATTTTCACATCCAATGTAATCCAGTTGACCAATGTAACCCAAGATGTTGTCTTATTGACCTAGTTTAGCCTTGTTTTACTAGATTGTTGATCGAAAAGATAAATGCAATGCATGAATGAATGGATGAAAAGATAAATGCATGTATAATAGTAGGTAATGATATGCAAAACTGAAAAGATAAATGCAATGCATGAATGAATGGATGAAAAGATAAATGCAATCCATCGGAAAAGCTTTGACACTTGCATATCATTCACTACCTTGATGTATCTATCTTACATAATTATGGAGCTGAATTACTATCTGCGGAATCGTACTTGGATGTACAACCGTCATCCTGATGACATGTGCGGTATGCGGGATGAATTCATAGAGGGTGTACACCAGTTCCTGTAGTTTGCCAAGGCGTTCCCTCAGTACATGGACGGTACCAAAATTAAGTGTCCGTGTGTGAGATGTCGTAACTTGAAATATCATCCAGAAGTAGATGTCACGTATCATTTGTACTCGAAGGGTTTCACGCCGAATTACTATCAGTGGAGCGAGCACGGAGAACTTGTGTCTTTAGCATCGGAGTACGAGCCTTATGTGGATGTCCACAACAACGCTCCTTACGACGATGGGTTGGTGAACATGGTTTTCGACGCGGCCGGGCCTAGTTTCGATCCGGATGATCATGATGCACCTGAGGAGGCACCGAACCCCGATGCTGCACAGTTCATGGAGTTGTTGGAGAATGCAAGGACTCCATTATATCCTGGTTGTGAGGATCATTCACCGTTGGAGGTGGTTACAAGATTGTTGAGCATCAAGTCCGATTTTAACATGTCGCAAGATTGCTACAACCGTATTATGGAGTTGCTTATAGAAATATTGCCTGAGGGTGCGAAGTTGCCTAAAGACTTCTACCGGTCTAAGAGGATGGTTAGATCGCTCTGGATGGGATATGAAAAAATTGATGCCTGTCGCAACGGGTGCATGTTGTACTACAAAGACGACAAGGATGAAGACGCCTGCAGATTTTGTGGTGTCGATCGCTACAAGGCCTGTGGTACAGGAAAGTCTGTCGGTGCCAGGAAGCCTATCTCTTCGATGCACTACTTGCCGTTGACGCCGCGTTTGCAGCAGTTGTTTATGGTGAAGGAAACTGCAGAAAACATGAGTTGGCATAAGCGGGAACATACCGAAGGAGTGTTGGATCACCCATCTGATGGAGAAGCATGGAAGCACTTTGATCGAGAGTAGTTCCAGGCCTAATGAGAGTGCTCACCCGTCTAGCGTTCCTACTGCTAATACGACGATGGAGACGACCGATGAGCCGATGGAGGAGGATGCGCCGACGGCCGACCAGCATCATGAAGATGATGCGTGCGTACCTCCGGAGGAGGGGAGGACGGAGATCTGGGCCGACGGTACAAAGTAGGTATTTTGGTTTATGATTTTTTTTTCTGTTTTTATCATAAATTAACTTTTTTCATGAATATAATATGTCTGTATAGATATCGTCCTCCAGGGGTACAGAGACGCCTAGGCGATATGCTGAGGCATAATTATGGTGGTCCCTGGATTAACTACTCTGATGCTCCAGACGAAAGGAAGAACTGCTGGTTTACGTGCTTCAAGGTTAAAATAGATTTGTTTTTAACATGAATTATTTAATTTATGCATATTATATATAACTGATAAATATTTGGTTTCGTACTGTTCTAGAATATGTTTTACTATCCACCGCACCGGGCCGAGCTGATCGAGGGGATGTTTCCTTCCGTCGCTGCTAAGTTGATCCGCGACTCTATTAATGATCAGAAGGAACGTGATCGTGCCGGAAAGCCGATCAAAGGTTGGATCACCCCTGATCAGTGGAATGCGATGAAGGCTCGATTCAATGAGCCAAGGTACAAGGAGAAGTCGGAGAAGGCTAAGGCGGCTAGGCAACATGCCTCGAAGTGGTGCGGTGGGTCGATTCCGATGACGGAACATTTCTGTCGTCTGGTATGTCTTTCTCTTTTAGAAATATTATTTTAATGCAAATTCGATAAATTATTACTAAGATAATATATTTAATTACAGGTAAGGAAGGTCGGTAACGCCGACATGGTGACCGTCTTCCTGGCCACCCATCGGAAGGGCGGAGTCCTTATTGACGAGAGGGCCGAGCAGACCTATGTAAGTATTACAATACGTTATCTTAATTTAATACTTCGTGTCAATTTTAATATAACTTAGTAAATATGATGCAAATAAATATTCATGAAGTTAGTAAAAATAAGTACATTAATTAGAAATTAGAAATCATAGAGTACTATCCATACTTTCTAGGCCGAGTATCAGAGGCTGCGGGAACGGGCGACTGCTAGTGCACCTGATGCAGGAGTGGCCGGTACTTCCTCGCAGCCCACTCAAGCTCCGTCGGCGGACGAGCTGTGGATGACCGCCGCTGGTGGCCTCCATAGGGATACGTACTACGGTACGGGATCCTATGGCGCCCTAGTTGCGACCCAGTCCTCTAGGACATCTCCTGCTAGTGTGCATGGTCCACAGCCGTCCCAGGAGTCTGCCCGAGTCCACCAGATGATGGAGTCTCTCCGTGACGACCTGCTACGACGGATCGAGCAGCAGTCTCAGCACCCTACGGACGATTCTGCGCTGATAGCACGATTGGATGCGCTCGACCGTGGCATTATGGGGCTCGTGGAGACGACTGAGAGGACAGAGCGCACCGTTGGAGGGTTAGAGCGCACGGGGACGGAGTTGCAGACAGGACAGGTGACCATGGCCGAGACGGTGAGATTGGCACAGGATTCGATGGTCCAGAGCAGTGGTAGAATGTTATCTATCATGGATTCATACAACCAGCGACTTACAGCGTTGGAGCATGCTGGTACTCTGGGTGCGCCTTCATCGTCGTCGACTCCGCCGCCTCCACCGCCTTCTTCTTCGATACCGACTCCACCGACGTCACAGCCTGGCGCTCCATCTGTATCGATTTCACTTGCGGAGTATGAGGTGTTGTTATCCCTTCGTCGCGGCGGTGCCCCTCCTGCACCAGATCACTGGTAGTCCTAGTTAGGACTTTTGTTTGTGTTTGTATCATCATATGTTTGTGACTTATGATTGGATGTTTGGATTTGGATGTTAATTGTGTTTGTATCGATTTGACTTGTGATTTGTTTGGATTGGATGTTTGGATTGGATGTTAATTCCTTCGTCGATAAATGTTAATTGTGTTTGGATTGGATGTTAATTAACTTAGATTAAAGCTATATGTGTAGCATCTTGAATTGTGAGTGGGGGTTTGAATGCGTTGTGATTTGGAATTGTGAGTGGGGATTTGAATGTGTACCTATATGTGTAGCATCTTGAATTGTGAGTGGTAATATAGAATCTGTTTTATTTTTTTTATTTTTTTTACAATTTTAGCGACGTTTAGCGACGCTTACTGACGTTTATCGACGTCATTTTCCGACGTTTACCGACGACAAGCTGCAAAAAATACATTTTTCCGACGTTTTTCCGACATTTACCGACGACTAACTGCAAAAAAAGTACAGGTCTCCGACGCTTTTCCGACGTTTACCGACGACTAGCTGCAAAAAAATGTACAGGTCTCCGACGTTTTTCCGACGTTTAAACGTCGGTGAGTGTCGGTATTATCCAGGACCTTTACCGACGTCTAGCGACTACATTCACGTCGCTATATTATCGACGAAACGACGGTAAACGTCGGGAATTATTCCAGGACTTCACCGACGTGTAGCGACTACATATACGTCGCTAATATACCGACGACACGACGGTAGACGTCGAGAACTCACCGACGTACAGTTACGTCGCTGGATGTCGGTAATTGCGACGTTCAGCGACGTTTTTGTAATCAGCGACTAAGGAAACGGCGACAAAACTTAAACGTCGGTAATTGCGTCGGTGCTTCATATTAGCGACGGATTTTATTGTTTTAGTGACGTTTTTGGACGTCGCTAAAACCACTTATTTTGGTAGTGGAACCAACTATGCAAGATCATATTTACCCAAAGTAGATGTTCAGATGTGGTTAATACGTATACTATTACCAGCACTCTGAGTGCAACGTATGGGATGGATCACAAAAGAAAATAATGAAGGGAGAGAGAAAAGAAAGCAGTCAAGTATTGTCCCCAAACCACTACAAATCTGATTCCAAATTATTCTGCTCACAACATATTAAATCCTAAAATTTTACAAATAGAATAAAATAAGAGAAAAAGAGCAAAACATACCTGTCCAACAAGCTCCGGAAGCTTACAAGCATCAACAAAAGTATGAGGCAAGAGCTTAAATATCTCTTGTGCACCCTGAGAAACTACAAAAAAAAAAGTGTGCAGTATGCATAGGGTATATATACAAACATTATGACAGAAATCTAATGAAACAATATAATGACCACCAACCAATTCCAGATACCAAAAATTATATTCTATTTGATGTTTATATTTACAATCAATTGTCAGTATCATTAATACCTATGTAAAGAAAATCTGCTACTCTGTATAGATTGTGGCCTTCAAGTGGAAGGTTGCTATTAGCACGTCACAGAAGTGCCTTAGCTGATACAAGTCGTATCCAAAACTTGTCAGTTTTTTCTTATCATGTCCTTTCATTTTTGGCATGCACCAGTGGGAACTCCAATTATGGAGCAGAGAACTAAAGTGGAATTTGTCCCCTTGACCTATGAAATTAACTCAGACATTTAAAGTGTTCAATTCATAACTTTTGAACGGGTGAGATATAGCAACCATTCTACTGACAGGTACAAACGCTAACCATATTTCTCAGACAGTAGGATTCAATGTATTGTTTTATCTTATTATATATATAGACTACAACCAATTATTTATAAGAAACTGCAAGACCCACCGGTTGAGCAGCGATGAAAGAACACCTAAGTGATCTGGCAAAGGCAAGTGGAAGGACCGTCGTTCAATGGAATAAAGTGACTCTAGGAGAAGCACGCTGATTTCCGGCTTTAATGGTTTATTAGGTTGATCATTAAAAATAAAGAAGAAATAACACAACAATTGAGGAAAGCCAGTAACATCAAGTAAGCAGCACCAGTCTGTGAACGGAAGGGGTAATAAAATCTTCTACAACCTAGTGATATATACACAGAGTGGATGATGATGCATGACATGCCATAGAATCCAAAGTACGACTGTGTAGTATACCAAGCGAATAAGGAGTAGAAAATACTTGATACATAAGTACTAGAAGCACCGATTCCGATTGATGAGTGAATGGAAAAAGGCAAATCAGACATGCAACAGACAAGCTACATGCATCTAGTAGGGTCTAAGAAACATTCCTGTCAGCTGGATAGATTCTGATTGAGTTCCATCATGCAGGCCAGACACGGGAGACCAAGCTTACAAATTTAGGCATGTATTTTCTTGGGGCATGAAGTCATTAATATGTTTAAAATCATAATTTTCAATATGACACAAGAGACCAAGCTTCTAGTAGAACACCATTATCAAGGCCTTTACTATGAGAATGGATTCAGCTGTGGAGTAACACTCAAAACTCTAGAGAAAAAATAGGCCAAGTTTAAGGATCATTGCTGACATCAATTCCATGAGTTAGATATTCCTAACATGGAAGTTCATAAGCAAGAGAGAATATTACCAGTTACCAAACTTCGAAAACCAGTTGGCAGGTGACCAGGTCATATTTTATCATGAAATTTAAGCTCATGCGACCAAGAAAAAAGTTTCCAAGCTCTAAGAAATTAAGAAAGAGTCTAGCTGAAGAGGCAAAATGGTAAAGTTGACTATCGGTAGACGAAGAAAAACTATACTTTATCATGTAAGATGAAACAAGGGGGCACTTCCAGTAGTAATCAAAGGGAAATTGGATGGAATAATAAGAAACTTTAGGTAGAAGTACTTTATGTTCAGTGCCACAGTGTGGAAGAATCACCTGCAACTTATACGAGTCGTAGAAGAGGGGGTGCATGATTTGAAATGCTAGCTGACGCAAAAGCAACTTGGAAGTTTGTAAGACTTAATAAATGATAACTGATAAGTACAGTAAAGATAAACCGCATAGTGGAAAGTAAAGTGACATCAAACAACCGACTTTGTCCTATACTATGTTGCACTTATATGGCCACAAGTACAGATAAGGAGACCATATGGATATGGAATACGGACATTTTCAGAAAGATACAAAATGTAGTCACCAACGTTCATGGACGGATTTAATACGGACGCAATACGAATACAAACACCATTTTGACGTGACCGTGCAACATAGGTATGCAACAAAGGTAATATATCTTACCTTCTCTGCCTCGTAATCAGAAGTATCTGTATATAAGTATTATACGACCTCTTAGTCGATTAATTATATTCATACGGATAAGACTAATCCAACTTACAAACAAAATGTTAAAAAATGTCATGTCTGTATGCCTCATACTGTAGAGTTGCAGACGATGTTTATAGATCTAAAACTTGCTTGATACGTGAAATGTATGATTCTGGTCTCAAACTACAACATATAAAAAAAGAATAGAAAAATACTATCTATTGTTTTACTATTTCCAGTCCCAGTGAATACAAAGACAACATGAGAAAGTCCAGATGGGAGTCCAAAGGTCGCTATTTCTTCACCAACAACAATTACCGCAGCCTTGGCCGCAGCCAGAGAAGAATACATATAAGATGATACAAGAGATAGAAAAGGCGTAGAGTATCCAAGATGCAAATATCCTGAAAATGAGGAAAAACTGAAGGTCAATTATGCAGCATGTTGTCAATTAACTATATGCTTCTAGAGTGAAATTCTTTACATAAACCAATTGCACATTTTCATCACAGTCCACGTTACTATATATACACATAAAACTTCTTATGAATAGAATTATAAGCATGTACAAGGTTGGATTTTGAAGCCCGTATCACTTTAAATCTACAAAAAAAGGGTACATAAGCATTTATAGGGATGTGGTGATGCTTATAGTCAATTATTTCACATTCAGTACTACTCAAACAGAAACATACACTCTCGTTAATGTTAGTAATTTGTCACAAGGGAGTGCCAAATAAAATTTTGTATAATTTCATATTATGGTTTCAGGAATCTTACTCTATCCTAGTCCATGTAAGAAGTCTATGAGTCCGGCTCTACCAGCAAACTTTCCAAAAGCAAGCAATCTTTTCCCATCATCTCCAACAATACGCTCATAATCATATAAGGAAACCCTTTCAGCAAGAATCTGCATTGATCCAGAGGCATGTTTGTGGTGATACAAGAAGGTGACTGAGGAAAATAACAATAGAAAAGGCACCATCCCATGATAAAATTGTCACCTTATCTAACAGTGGCATGTATTCACTCTGAGCCTTGTGGGTGTGCGAGAAGAAAGCATATGCTCTATCTGGCAGAATCATATCCAACTGCAGAGAATGGACAAATATGAAGTTGTTAGAATAATATGAAAATATAACCCTCCCCTCACTACAACTCCAGAATTTGGTGAAGCGGAAGGGACTTCTACAGAAGCCAAGCACTTGCAAAATACACTAAAATTCCTTCTTCTTCTTCTTTTCGTGTGTGAGAGAGAAATGTAAATACACTACTAATTACCTTTGGTTGTTTAATCCCTAAAATAAGACCACATTCAGAGAGGTCGTTCGATACTTCACAGCCAACATCTTTGTACTGCTCATCATGATAGATACGTTTTGTGCTTGGTTGCACAATTATCCGCTCAACTCCGCTTTTTACCCTTGCCACTTAGAAGAAGGCGAGCACAGTGTGCAGGGGTTAATGGGACTCTCCTTTCCCACACATTTGAAGACTCGTAAAGGATACCGACAACCCCATTTCCCAACATGATGCCAGTGTGCTGCAACTACATAGATTTCAAAATGAATAACTTGTTTCTAAGATCTTGCATCTGGGGAAGTTTAAAACTTTAAAGTTCAAACATAACCCAAAAAGCATAAATGGATGAAAGAAAATAGTCATAAAATATCAAAAGCTAATTCCTCAAGAATTAGTTTTCCTAAAAACAACACATAAACATCTGATATTAAGCAACAATTGAGTGACCTTAAACCACAATTTATTTTTAAGTTCATTGCAGTCCAGGTACATCCTATAATGACAAAGTACATTCTCTAGCTCATAACCGCAATATTTTATAATGTTGAACAGACACAGATACGATGCAATATGGACGTGGAGACACAACATAAATTTGAAGTATCTATGTCATGTCCGATACGTGTCCAACACGACATGGACATGACACAAGTTCCCAATGAAAAAAAAGTTAAAAAATAATTCCACCCCATAAAAACAAGAAATTAATTTCCACCTCCAAGTATTCACTTTCATTTCAATTTGTTTGACATTTCCAAATAACGAGAAAAAAAATTTATTAAAAATTGGAATTTTCAATGGAAAGAAATATCAAGGAATTCATTTCCTTTCCATTTCATTCCGCACGAACCAAACAAGGCCTTCAAGATAAATTTCTTTTTAATTTCCTAAAATTTATCGTTCTAACTAATTAAAATGTTGCTTTCTTTTTAATTTCTTTGACATTTCTAAATATCAATTTTTTTATTATTAAAAATTATAATTTCTCAAGGAAAAGAAATATCAAGGAATTCATTTCCTTTATGTTTCATTCCGTGCGAACCAAACAAGGCTGTTACTCAATTGTCACTGATGCCAGCATGAGCCATGGCCGGGGCCCATATGTCATTGAGAAATGTGAAGGCCCCTATGAGCTTAATATCACATTACTGGTTTTGCTACTTGCATGGCAATTGTTTGTAATAGATATATGAACACCTCTGTTTTGATAAATAAGTTGGGCTTAACTTCAACCCGATATCAGGGCTGGCCCTGGCCCAAGACGGCCAAGACTATCGCCCAGGATCCCATAAAATATGAAAGTCCAACAAAACTATATATATATATATATATATATATATATATATATATAATAGTAATTTTGTATCTAAAATAGAACTAATATGTAACATGACCCTTTTTTATCAGGTGTAGTGGTTAGTATGTAGGGGTGCAAACGAGCCGGACGGACATGGACAATCCACTAGCCGTGTTTGGTCCGAAAATGAAAATAAGTTCGGACGAACGTGGTACCAAGGCGAACCCCGATTTACTGCTCCAGACGTGACTTGGGAGGAGTTCAAGCGACTGTTCAAGAGGAAATTCTATCCATACGTAGCACGAGAGGCGTTGGTGAGTCAGTTCGAGCACCTAGAGCAGGGCAACCACACCGTCGATGAGTACACATCGGAGTTTTCTTGCCTCAGCCGCTTCGCAGAGAACTTAATCAGCACCCCTGAAGACAAGGCGCGACGGTTCAAAAAAGGACTATCTCACGAGATTCGTCTAGCCATCGCCACCAGTCGAGCCGCCACTTACGAGGAGATTCTACAGGTCGCCCAAGCTGTAGAAGAGGAGCTGAGTCACAAACCGAAGAGGAATCGAGACGCACTCGGAGGAGGCAGCAACCAAGCAGCACCAGCAAAACGTTCCAACATTCCAGGGAAGACACTAGCACAGCAGCATCAGCAGCAACCACAAGCAGCCCCACGCCAAGTCCAAGACGTCCCCATCTGTCAGCATTGCTCGAAGAAAGGCCACACTCAAGAAAATTGTCGCGACAGATTAGGGTTGTGTTGGATTTGTGGATCCAACCAACACTTGTCTCGAAATTGTCCGAAGAGGAACGCAAGTGTCCCACCACTACCAACCGCAGAAGGAGGGCGAGCCTTTGCCATGATCGCAGAGGATGCAGCGACACCAGAAGGAGCAAATGGCAGAAATTTTCAGTAGAGTATAGTAGTAGCATTATTAGTAAGCACTATGCTGGTTTGACATACGAGTATTCGCAATAATTTTATAGTAACATGTTAGCCTACTCTTTCTAGTAGATCATGGCTTTATTTGAATTTCGAGGACGAAATTATTTATAAGGTGGGTAGGATGTAAACCCCCTTGCTGTTTTTTTAAAGGTGTTTTTTCTTTATTAATTTACCCAAGATAGTTTTGTAACATTTTGTTACACTAATTAATTCCTAGAGGCTTAGTCATAGAGAATATGTGTATATATGTATCCAACTTGACAGGAGGAGATGGTTTATGCAAAAACCAATTACAAAGAGACTTAAGAGTAAAAAAGGCAGATTTAGAACTCTTCCTAGCCGTAGGTATGGAAATCCCTGTTTTTAAATTTAAAAGACCAATGGATGACTGATTTAAACTCTAATAGATTGACTTCCTATCAAATTTGAATCCGATTTCGGTTTATCCAAATCAACCTCGACCCTATCTAAAAGCATAGTATAAATGTGTAGCAGAGGATCCAACAGTTCCTCTTTGCCAAACCCTATACCTTGTCGCCACCAGTCCTCCTTCTGTCGAATCAACCTCGACGCATCACGCGGAGAAGGAATTCAAATTCTTCAGCAGGTACTCCGTTTTACACAACCTTTTCCTATTAATACAACAATTATCATCACGTTATAGGTATTTGTTAAAATTTTTGATAGAACATATGGCATTAAGAAGTCAGTACCTATAGAAAACTCTATTATCAAAGGGGTATCAGTAACAGGGGTTGGTGCTATGATCAGTAAACTTTGAGTAGAACTCTTAGGATTGTTGATGCAAGCCCAAATAAGTAGCCATCTATTACCACTGTACTCATATTTATTTGCAAAACCTGTAATTGGTTCACTCCTACAACAAGCAGGGCATAAGGTCAGGCTCAAGGCAGGTATGACATTAGATGAGTTTTTTTTAGACCCAAATATGTTAGAACCATCTATGAGTCTCCCAGGAACAGAGTACGGCTGTCACAAAGTGCCTGGTACACTCGACATGAGAAATTTAATACCAGGTGAGAGACTGATTTCTAGTATCAGTCCTAGACTTAACCCTAAGTTGAAATCCCATATCAGGCCAACGTTGGCTATTAGTTCATTTTTGTTTCAGTTAAACCGTAGAGTTTTTGGACTCAGATTTGTCTTTGGTAACTCCTAATCTAAGTATCAGTTAATAAGGAAGTTCGAGTATCTTTGACACTCAAAGTTGACAGTATACCTTAGTATCAAACCATACTGCAGACTCAACATCCGATTTTAAATATCGGGTTGCAGTATCAAAACTGATCAGATCAAACTGGAATCAGGTTGGCACGACCCGCATTGAACAGAATTGAGAAAGGGGTATCAACATTGATACTCGTATCTCGCCTAAAATATAGCATTTGTTCTAGTATGGGCTTCTCCTGTGTGCCATGGGCACCATAAGCATATCAAACCCTGAAATCAGGAACTTCATGACTGCATCAAACACTACTTAGTATCATACTCATACTTGGGGTATCCGGCTCTAAAGTCTTGATATTCTTTGACACCAACAACCCAACTCTGAATAACAGAGGTAACTCCATGGACAAATTTGGGATCCACTATGACCATAGTGTCGAGTGTTATAGGCAATGCCTGATCCCATATCCTGTGATACTGATTTGGAATCAGCAAAACCAAGTCCATCCCATATACTCTGAATGTAGCTCCCCTTCCCAAAATTTTAAAATATTTTATTATTATTTATTTCATTTAAATGGTGATTTTTTTAGAATTTTAGAAATGATTATTTAGTTAATTATTACGGTAGGTGAGTTTAGCCATGATTGAGTTTTGGAGTATAAGGCGGTTAGGAATCATGGCACGGATAGCATGGTCGTGTGCCTTGACTAGTGTATTAGCCCTGGTAGGGAAGGCCGAGCCTTAGTGATATCCTAACTAGGAAAACCAGGCCAAGTTGCGATTTAACCTTTACCGAATATTTATTTATTTATTAATTGTATTATTGAGTTTAGGGAAACTGGTTACACCATTTTAGTCCGGGCTGGACCCGAACTGAGCCAAGCCCATGTAGGGCATGCGACACGTCCAATGACATTCGTGTCGATGAGAATTGGTAGGAGTTTGTTGTTTTTCGTTTTAATGATTTAATAAATATTTTCTAGTATTCGTAATTAAATATCATTATTTAGTTGATATTCAGTGACTTTTGTATAAATGGGTTCTTGAACAATTTTGGGATTTTTAGACTACACGTAACGGTATATACACCATTATGATTTATTGAATTTTGTTATTATTTTATTAGCATTATTATCATTATTATTATCATTATTATTGAGGTTGTTATTTCTATATAAATTATCTACTAATATTTGTTATATGCATTTCGTTATCAATAAGTATTATTATATAAATAGTCATGTTTATATAAATAAGCCTTACAATAGGAACAAATGCCATTGGGATTTATTTAGGTTTATCTAGATTATATATGAGTATATATATGGATAGATATAATACATATAAGTATAGGAAAAAGAGAGAATAGAAAAAAAAAGGGGGGGAGAGTTGCTACTGTAGCGTAGCTACAGTAGCAATGCAAAGCCGAGCCTGGAAAGACCAACCCCCTACACGTTTAAGTCCCCACAGATGCTTATAGCATATATGCTATATATATGGAGAACCCGAGCAAACCCGATACTACAAGAGAGGAGGGGGGCGGAAAACTCAAACCCTAAACCGATCCCCCAACACCACACCGAGCAACCCCACCATCGTACGCGCCACCCTGGGCGGCCACCAGGCGCCGCGCGCGCGCCAGTGCCACCACGGGCGGCCGTCGGTCGGCGACAAGGCCACACGCGCGCGCGCGTAGATGACAGCAGCAAATCGCAGGTACCAACTTCCCTCTCTCGTTTCTCCCTCGTCTCTCAACGAAAATTCGATCCGTAAACTTCTACGGGAAGCCAATATAACCGTCTTTAATCCACGTTTATTGGGTTGCGTTCTAGTGACCCAAAACTCGAGAGAGATCGAGTTGAAGTTGCCGAGAAATATGTCGAAACAGGACAGTATTTCCAGTCCATGAACCCCCTTTGGAATATCGATTCTGATCGATCCAGTAACCCTTTAGAGATTCTACTTAAACAAAGTTAGAGACAACATGTAGGGCTCCACGACCCAATTTGCAGAAGTCGATTTCATCGACTACGCTCCGAGAAAACGGATCCCGAACTTGGACAAAAACCTGTTTTAAAAACAATAAAACTCATCCACACGACGTGCGTCCCGCCATTCCGGACGACGTGGTCGCGAACCGAAAGCATCAAAAGCTGCGTATCGGCTTCGTGGTCGTGTGGGCTTTGACGGAATTCAAATTGGTCGCATGTGCGCGACGAATTTGATGCGTATCCGTCGAAATTCCCCGTATCGTGCACTTTGCAAACTTCTCAATTACTTTGTGCACGTTCATCAGATCGAGACGAAACTTGCGCCATCAGGACCGTATCATATTTCTGGTCCTGTATGCCAAGTTTGGTCCAATTTTGAGACCGTGGAATCCAACGTCGTTTTGCGGGCCCCACGGTCCGACTCAACGGGCGATTTTGTGCACGGCCCGTCGGAATCCAACTCTGGACATACGGTTGGGTTCGTATCGGAAAACTGGATCCGTAGATATGTAGTTTGACGACTTTAGAGACCGTTGACTCTGGCACGCTTTTCGGTGCAAAGCGGGTCCAACGACGGACATCATTTTTGCCCGAAATTACCGTTTTGCCCCTGTGTCCAGAATTGGACTTAAGGACAGGCAATCCTAGCTAATTGGACTATTTTGAGATCATTGGTATTGTCTATTTCAGCTTTCGGGAACTGTTGTCCGGGTTTTGACTATTAGGGCATATTGAGTGGTTCAGATTGTCGGTTTCACCAGCAGAGGACCACAGGCGAGTACAGTTTATTGTTTGTTTTCAGTATTGATCTTTACTATACATCTGTGCTTAGTCGATAGATATGTGATTTTCAGTTTTATGTGATTTTGTTCCTTGTTGTATTGGGAGGTGAAGTACCAACGATGTGTGATCTGACCTTAGACCGTGTAGACCGTGTAGACAGTGATTTATTCTTGCAAAGTAGACAGTGTAGACCGTGATATTTATTGCACTTATATCTTGTAGACCGTGTAGATCGTGATTATTATTATTGCATTTAAACTGTGTAGATCGTTATTTCTATTTTGTAGACAGTGTTTCTTTACTGCAATATTTTCTGTAGACCGTGTAACTGTAGACCGTGTAACTTTAGACCGTGTAGACCGTGTCGCATAATTGTCCCGAGACCGATCACATATCAAAGGTACTTCAGTCGGTCAGTCAGTGAGTATTTTATTGTATTTTATTTTTTGTTTAGTTTTACTCTGCTTTTCTTCATTTATTTTATAAATCATATGTCTAGAAACTAACCTCTGTGATATAGTCATTTTCATATATTGGAACTACATTTAGTGAATTGTACTCGTTCCATTCCTGACTGGAAACCATATTTTTCAGGTTAGCCGATGATTCACTTAGCTTGGGGAGTGACGGGTGTTTTTGCAGACGAAAAGCCTAGAGACTAGTTAGATAGATGAGTTGTAGTCATTCCATATTTGTACAAGTTTATATTTTTCTACAAATGTAAAACTTGTGAGCTTTGTAAATTAAATTAACGTTGTGAATGAGCATTATTTGTGATTTTGATCTTCATGGCCGTGACAGCGTTCTACCGTCGACACTACAACGTAGGCTGGCTTGGACACGTCTCGTATCCGTTTAAAAAAAAAAAAACGGGTGCGGGTCGTGACACTGAATATCTGTGAAATTCCATCAGGATGCCGAGAAGATGGGGACATGCTTGGTGGTTCAGTCAATTTATGGAAGAGTAGACATGGTTTCAGTGGCTTATGACGAAATGAGTATTTGTCAAATTTGAAGAAACCCATGATTGTATTACTCTTGGTTCGATTTCAATACTGTGGATTCAGGTTCCGGTTGTAGCTAAGTCCATGCCATAAAAATTGTTTGGTTAATGGCCATATCCCTCTCTTGTATCTCTTGGGTATAGGATGATATTGGCTTATGCCTGGTGTTCAGGTTCTCTTTTCTGATTGTTAGGTCTATGTGGATGTTGTTGCCTTCCTGTCAATGGAGGTCCCTGGGACAGGGAAACACTGATATAGCTCTTTGTCATATGGTTATTTAGATTTGATCTATAGGTCTTCCTTACTGCCAACAACTCGGCCTCAGGCAGTAGCTAACTGAGTGTCAGCTACCTACACTTCAAAACCTCCTCTTTCAGTTTTCTTTCACCCCATGTACTGACTCATTAAGCAAGCTTCACTGATCACTTGTGTCCTTTTGACAAACATCTGAATTGAGAATCATATTCCTACATTCCTGATAATTACTGGTCATATGATCATGGTTGCTGGTGCATTCACTTCACATGATTAAATTTTTATCACATCTGATAGGACCTCCACTTTGTTACCTGAATATCGAAAAGATAGCTAAACCATAGCTCTGCTTCTCTATATATATTTTAATGCGCATGATATCGATCTGGATATTATGTGTTCATTTCTTGGTTCCTACTTCTGATCCTCTGATTTTTCGAACAACCATTTCCAGTATTAAATTCTGAGAAGATTTATTCTGTGCTCCTCTCTTCAAAGAAATGCTAAGAATTATCTTCTTTAGTTAGTGATTTGAAAATACTGCTAGACAAAGCCTTTATCCCACTTTAGGGGCAGCTATTGGATTCCCTCTAGACACATTTCAGTATAAGTTTTAATAGAGATTGTATAGAGTAGGCTGATATGGGAGTACAGGGGCATGTTGTGTTTTTAGCACACAGGAAATGGTTTTTAACTGTCAACCGAGAATCAACCAAGCATTTTGATACACTGGCAACCTAAGTCGAGAACCAGGATGCAAGTACAAGCCTACAGAGGAGAGTATCTAGGCTGTGTTTACAGGATTAGGAGCAACAGTAGTAAACTACTACTACAACAGAGTCCTAACATGGGGTGTCAAAAGCAATAACACAGGTATGGTGGTAACTTAGTTAAATCCTACTTATATGGCATATATATATATATATATATATATATATATATATATAGAAACCTATTAGGAAAGGAATAGAGTAACATGACCTAGAAACCTAACCATCGAAATAGATAAGTTTAAATTGTACCTCAAATTGTGTTTTGATCACATTGAACCATTCAAACAGGTTAGTTGGGCTTGACTCAGTACATCGACCCGTACCAGCAGCTCAGGACTTAAGGCAAGTATACATTGCCTTTCTACACAACTTTATTTACATGCACTGTCTTTCATTATTCAGTTATTCAGTTTTTCTCATATTGTTGACATATATCTTTCAAATCCTTCTTGTATATTTTCATTATTGCTATATAGACCGTATTCACAGTTAGCTTTGTATCTTATTGGATGTATTCACTTGTTCCTTGATGGAGTCGTGTCGTGGGTCGAAAAGTCATGAAATGAACTGTTTTACCTCCGTGTCTTGAAATCTTGAAGCTAACCTGCGAGTCCACAATAGGGACGAGGGTTAGTAGTTATCTGAGTCTTAAGCTAACTTGCGAGTCCACACTAGGGATGAGGGTTAGTAGTTATTAGTCCACACCTGCGAGTCCACACTAGGGACGAGGGTTAGTAGTATATGGTTCACACCTGCGAGTCCACACTTGGGGCGAGGGTGATGCTAACCTGCGAGTCCACACTAGGGACGAGAGTTAGTACTATATGCTAACCTGCGAGTCCACACTAGGGACGAGGATTAGCAGTTGTTCAAACCTGCGAGTCCACCCTAGGGACGAGGGTTTGAGTATTCATTTCGGTTATCCGTTGACATCTTGACATGAGTTTCTCTCGTCCTCGTTCAGCAGTTCATTATGTATAGACAGTGTACAGATTCGTGTTTATTCATTGCTCAGTTTTACTTTTTTATTCTGTATTTTTTCCCATGCATAATAAACTGATAGAAAGGCTCATTTTTATGTATCTTGCTAGTCCTCTGAGGACCTGATGATCTCTTCAGGTTTAGCCGAGTTTGAGTCAGGAGCAGTTGAGCAGGTTGAGTCAGCACCAGACTGCGGAGCTTTACAGTTGAGGTTGCCTTGATTAGCAGGTTGTATTCAGTTAGTGTATTTCATGTATTTATTTCTCTTTCCGTCTATTGGTAGTGGATTTGTGTCCACCGAACGTGACATCGAATCTTGGATATATTCAGTTATATTCATTACTGTTCAGTTTCATGTCTTTTTATTGTTCTTGATTGTGACTTGATTATTTATGTGGATGAGATATAGTTTATCATGAGATTCTAGATTGCCATGACTTGTGTATAGACAGCGTTCTACCGCCGACACTGCGGCGTAGGCTGGGCTTCGACATGCTTCGTATCCGAAAAGCGGGTGCAGATCGTGACATGAGTTAGGCAAAGTTATGCCAGTCGATCTAAGCCATTTCTAGCACTGTCCCGCTCTATCTGCGGTTGTCAAGTCGCGTAGTCCCTTGAGAACAAGGCTCGTCGTATAAAGTATATGACTTGAGTGATAGCATCACCTAGAGAACAAGGTATGTCTAAGACACGAGCCACGGATCGTTAAAGATAAGTATGCCACGGACAAGGAACACGTTACGTTCAAGTTAAGCTAGAAGACTACTTAGTAGTCGTTCCCTGGGTTCAAAGGATAGAAGTCCATGCGACTGGTTGTCGCCGAGACCGCTCCCGCTACTTGGGAGTCTCGATAAGGAAGTTCACGCAAGACCGGTACCGCTACTTGGGAGTCTCAAGGGATGCACGTGGCATAGTTTGGTTCTATAGGTGCGCGTGGCATAGTCTGGATCCATAGATGCACGTTTGCATAGTTACGCGAGATCGGTCCCGCTACTTGGGAATCTCGATAAGAATCTTGGAAAAGCATGTTCAGGATAAGGAAGGACTTGGTAGATCGAGTTGAGTCTGCATGGTCATTGGACAACTTGTCGACAAGGTGTAGTCTTCTCGAATGATCGTCAGGGTGCCGGGATCATGTCGGCTCGGGGGAAGCACGTTACGGCTCAAGGTAGGATGCTGGATAACCGCATGGGAGATTCGGCGCTTCCGGGGCTAGCTACCCACGAAGGGACGGGCAGATATCCCCGAGCCAGTCCAAGTTAGCTTGACATTGCTAGTGACCACTCATTTAGATGGGTCGACAGAATAGCGGTAAACCGTGTGTAGGCCTTTGGATTGTGTCTAGAACTTGAATGCATGTCAAGTCGGTAACACAATGTCTGGGCCTAAGATTGGGCTGCAACATAGGCACCGTGCTTGGCACGATACTTGGCGTCAGGATATTCATGAAATCGACACTATGTTTCACAAGCCTTGTCTAAGTTGGTTTATGAGTCGAACAGGAAGGCCGCATGGCGGTAGCATGGATAAGTCTTGATAAGTCTAGAGGCACGACATGCACAAGTTGTCTCCTTGACGTCATTGGAAACTAGAATAGACAAGTAGATGTCATGGCATGACCCTGCTGTCCCGAGTTGAAGTTCGGTCAAGTACATAAGCGATGAGGGACTGTCTCGATCGAAATATGCGTTGGCATTATAGCACGACCATGTCGTGGCACATCGGTTTGGTCAGACATCTACGTCTTAAAACTGATCCAAAGGCAAGACTAAAAAGACAATCGTAAAGGGACTTGTATTGCACAAAGTAAATGAACGTGTCGATTTTGTATAGGTGGGTGAGAAGCTCACTCCACTAGTATAGTTGAGTACTGACACCCACACAGTTTCCATGTGCAGGAACAGGTAGAAACCGATGGCGCGGAGCTCGCTTGGATGCGTCAAGGCATAGAGTTCCTTGGCGTCTCGAGGCGTGCGGCTGCGTGAAGTCAGGACTTATACGGGACATAATGTATGGACATTGCCTCCCGAAGCTTCCGCTGGCTCAAGTATTGTATCGAGAGATGAGAGAGAGCAGAGTGACTTGTAAAATGAGAGAAAAGTGAGCTTGAGAGACTTGTAATCATGGCCTTGCGCCCTATTATAATTTTATACTTCAATATCAATAAAGAGCACTTTTGAGTAACTTGTGTTTTGCCTTTAAATATCCGCTACATCTTTCAATATTTCTGCTTGGGACTGCTGTGCGACGACCCCGTCGCAGCCGCTGTAATCGGCCGTTATGAAACTGCCTTGCACGAGCGCAATCTAGGCTCGTGCGGCATCACGCCTTAGCGAGGACGATCGCTCCTACGGGAGCGGAGCATGACAATCTAGTAAATGGAATTCGTGGAAAATCTAGATAAAGACAACTTTAATTGATTGATAGTGCTACCACTCACACAATTCTTAAAAATAAGATATTTTTCTCCAATATTGCTAATAGTGCAAACGTAGTATCCACGATAGCCGGTCCCGCTCACATTATTGAAGGCTCTGGAAGAGCACTATTAATTTTACCCAACGGAACCCACCTATCTATACAAAATGCCTTATACTCTCGTAGTTCCTGTAGAAACTTACTGAGTTTTAAGGACATAAGGGCTAACGGGTATCATATTGAAACCATGAGCGAGGATAATAAAGAATATATTTGCGTTACCTCTAGAATAGGGAACCAGAAGTTTATTCTAGAGAGATTTTCCGGCTTATCACTAGGGATCTACTTCACTCACATTGGGGTAGTCGAGTCTCATATCTCTATGAGCCAGCAGCTCATCTCTAGTTCAGGATCCATCATTGGCCAGATACCAAAAGATACCCTCAACTTTAAACTTTGGCATGACCGTCTGGGCCATCCTGGGACTATGATGATGAAAAAATTATAAATAATTCCAGTGGCCATTCTTTAACAACTCGTAATATACCTAATGGTCATTTTTGTGTCCCATGTTCACAGGAAAAACTTATTACGAGACCCTCAATCCTGAAGATTAGCTCCGAATCACCTCCTTTTCTTTATAGAATTCAAGGATATATTTATGGACCAATCCACCCCCTTAGTGGACCTATCAGATACTTTATGGTATTAATTGATGCTTCATCTCGTTGGTCTCATGTTTGTCTTTTATCATCCTGAAACTTGGCTTTTTCTAGTCTATTGGCCCAAATCATTAAGCTCAGAACCCATTTTCCTGATCAAACTATCAAATCAATAAGACTAGATAATGCAGCTGAATTTACCTCTCAAACTTTTAATGATTTTTGTCTATTCTTAGGAATAGAGATTGTCACGCCCCGTTCTCGCAGGAGCGATCGTCCTCGCTAAGGCGTGATGCCGCACGAGCCTAGATTATGCTCGTGCAAGGCGGGTTCTATAACGGTCGATTACAGCGGCTGCGACGGGGTCGTCGCACAGAAGTTCCAAGCAGAGACATTGAAATAGCAGTAGAAATTTGAAAGCAAAACACAAGTCATTACAAAATACTCTTTTATTGATATTGAAACAAATGTTACAATGGGGCACAAGGCCAAGATTACAACTCTCTCAAGCTCACTCAGCTCACATTACAAGTCACTCAGCTCTCTCTCATCTCTCAATACATGTCTTTGAATCAGTGGATGCTTCGGAAGGCGATGCCCATACATTATGTCCCGTATAAGTCTTGAATCCATGCGGCCGCACGCTTCAAATCGCCAAGAAACTCCGTGCCTCGACGCATCCAAGCGAGCTCTGTGCCACGAGCTTCTACCTGCGCCTGTACATGAAAACTATATGGATGTCAGTACTCAACTGTACTGGTGGAATGAGCTCCTCGCCCACCCATACAAGACCAACACGTTCGATTTACTTCGTGCAACATAGTCCCTTTTACGATTGTCTTTCTACTCTTGCCTTAGGATCAGTTAGGACATAGACTCTCGGCCTATTTAGTGCATCTAGACCGCTACCGTGCTATCACACCGAGAACTTTCGTATCCTTGCCTCTTGACCTTTCTCATGCTTGCATCGTCAATGCACCAACTCATACTTGACTTCGTACCAAACTCTGGGACGTAGCGACTCGAGCATGCCATGAACTCGATTATGCTTCAATATCTCTGAGGTAGTGCCTCCTCGCTTAGTCTTGCCTATACTTGTGTTATGACAACGCGGCCGTGCCTCACATTTCGAGGTCGTGTCTAGCAACTCAATGTAACTTCACCCAACTTGCCCTACGGCCCTTCTCAACTTAACTCGCAATAGCCCAAGTCTAACTAATGTAACTTTATGCCAACGACTTAACACACGATGTCATATCTCGTGCCGAAGTACGTCGCCTTCGTTATAGCCAAATCTTAGGCCCAGGTATTATGTTCTAACTGTGTACACCATCAACTCGACTCCATCCAAAGGCATACACGCGGATTACCGCCCGTGCCGACCCATCTATATGAATGGTCACTGGCATGACAAGCCATCGTGGACATAGCCTGGCAAACGGGATCCTTGCACCGCAAGTAGCGATCTCTGATGCAAGTCCCTGAACTACCATTGCCTATTACCCAGCTCGACTATTATCGTGTTTCTTCCTAGGCCGAGTCGGTCCCGTGGCCCCGGGGTGCCGCTTGAAGAAACAATCGCCCTTGTCGACAAATTGTCCATGATCGCGCACCTACGCTAACTTCTAGACTTAACGTAACTGCATGGTCTCATCATCGTCATTTAGTTCCTTTGCTTTACTTCTTCCACTTTTCATACTTCTTTTACAGAGCCCAAACCAGGGTTGCCTCGACGACTGACCTATAGTCCCGACATATTTCCTCTCGGCGACTAACCATCGCTTAGACTTAATATTCTTTGAACTCAGGGAACGGCTACTGCATAGCCTTCCCTCTTAACTTGAACATAACGTGTTCCTTAAGCATCGACAGATCGTGGATAACTTTCCACTGAACCAACTGTGGCTCGTGCCTTAAACCAACTCATGTTCTACGCAATGCCATCACCCAAGTCATACCTCTTATGACGGGCCTTGGGATCGTAGGACTATTTAACTTGACAACCGCAGAAAGAACGGAACAACACTTGGAATGACCTAGGTTGACCGGCATAACTTTGCCTAACTTAATCGAACCTACAACTTAACTCGAGGAGCGAGCAAAGGCTATGCCAAGCCTTGTATCGAGGAAACGTGCATTTTTTATCGAACATTTACGCGGGCGACGCCTATGACTTAGGCTAGTTCATGGTTTTATATCAAAGACCAACTTTCCTTCTCCCAAGCCGCGGGACGAAGGACCGAGTGTCATTTTCAAAACACGTCGTGCACCAACTCTAAGTCGACCATTGGACCTTTCCATATTCTAACTCATTTCGACCTGTCGGGATTATTCTCTTAGCTATGTGGATTCGTCTCTTTTATTATCAAGCCTACTTGTACAAGTTGAAAACATGTGATTTATTATGTGAAGGCTAAGATGAGGCAAGTTCACCGAAACTACCCCACCTGAACGAGCGGTCGCCTTGACCG
Source organism: Iris pallida (assembly GCA_029216955.1). NCBI lineage: Eukaryota > Viridiplantae > Streptophyta > Magnoliopsida > Asparagales > Iridaceae > Iris > Iris pallida. The sequence continues at coordinate 3,649,645 of JANAVB010023600.1, forward strand.
AGCGATGTCTTCGAGCAGCCGTTGTGAGGCTAAGTCCGAACGCCGTCGGCGTTTCGATTCCTCCGATTGACTGAGGGGACGGGGTACTACATCATACACCACTCAAAAAAAGTTTCGTCATCGAAACTAACTGAGTACACTTATCGACTTATACTTGATTCAACATCCTACGTTTCTCGCACATACTACTCATATGTGTTCCCTCAATCCGAGCCACGCTCGTGCTTATCGCTAACTTAGTCATAAGGCATACCAACCGATCAACCAACATTCAAACTCGTCCTAATTCAATGATCGCATTACCTGTCACGCCCCAGAACCAGAATACTGGAGAGCGGTGGAAGGCATAGCCAGCTACGTATATAGAGATGGAATCTATCTCGCTATACGGTCACGGCTGTCTAGATACATGAGGGTTTAACTACAATCCATCAGTCGCCTATGGTCATGAACAAGCCTATTGTCTCAATCTCAAGCAAGTAGTAACAGTATACAAGATGTCAGAGCACCAAATATATAATAGCAAGGCATCCCATACATTACATATTCGAATGATCATGAAGCTAGTCGTACAAAATGTCAGGACTAGCAAGAGTTTCAGTCATACATGATCAACCCTAGGATCTGTCAATCATGTTACAACCCGTAGGCAGACAGTAAATAAAGGTGCAATACGAGCTAACACGTGCTCGCCGGCTAAACGCCTCAAAAGAATAATTTTACAATAAAGTGGAAGAACAAAAAGAAACCCACTCGTTGCCAGGGTTACGCCTGGTGGTCACCATCTGGCTGGAAGACAGGAGGATCCTCTGGAGCTGCTCCGATATCTGGCCATACAAAACCAGGTGGGTCAGACCCCAGAAAGAGCAAGTACCACAAAGGAGACTTCACTTAGGAACTAAAGCCAGCATATCACAATAGAATATTAAGGATAAATAATAAATAAAGAACTGATAATAATAGAGATAACAACAGTAAACTGAGTACGAAGAAACCATTCAAGTAGCCAGGTCACAACCCTTAAACCAAACAAGGACCGGGGTTGCAGCCCTTCACCTGAATAGAAACCCGTCTCAAATACTATTGGTACATTGAAGGCAATAAACGAAGAGAGGACACAGAACTTCTCCGGGAGCCAGGTTACAACCCTTAAACCAAACAAGGACCGAGATTGTAACCCTTCGCCTGAACAGAACTGGACCCCTGATCTTTATTGCTAAGGCCAGTATAATTAATCATAGTATTTAAGGTAAGGTAAAACATGACGAACATGGCATGGGGTTGCAATAAGACAATAAACGAAGAGAGGACACAGAACTGCTCCGGGAGCCAGGTTACAATCCTTAAACCAAACAAGGACCGGGGTTGTAACCCTTCGCCTGAACAGAACTGGACCCCTGATCTTTATTGTTGAGGCAAGCATCAATAATCATGTCATGTCACAATCTTGCACAGGATCAGGGTAAGACTAAGCTGGAATAAACTCCATCCAATCAATCACGGCCAATCAAGAGTACGGCTTGATACTTTAACTAACTAGGGTTATCATAGGCCTAGTTACTAGCAAGATGCAATGAGATTATCCCAATAGCCACAAGCTCTGCAGACCATCCGGTTATCCAGTTCGAATGTCCGTTTATGAAGAACGCAACACGTGACTGTGTGCTGAAAATGTGCCCTACTCGTCGGTAGGCTACAAGTCCACTTAATGCGCCCAGATAACGGGATTGCCTATAGCTGGGAATCTCTCCATGTCTATTGAATTATTCTAGTTTATTAGCCTTAGTCAATTACTGTAGGTATCCTTGACCGTGGTACTCAGGGATCCCTATCCTAGACATGATGCAAGACAGTACTGGTTTATTTGTACAAATGCAATCGTCCACGTTGTCCAGGTCATTCATACTTGTCATGTTAGGCTAGCTGTCGTAACAGCATATCGAGATACATCATGTCAGTTTATTTGTTAAGTGTGTGCCACAGCGGACCATTATCGTGTTCTATTCTTACCTTATCATGAATGAAAGAAACTTGCATAAAATAACTAGTGATATATTCTTGAAGCCAAGGAAAAGATCTACAACTTTCATGTTTTGAGTTTTGCAATATTCTAGCTACAAACAACTTAAACAGGCAAAAACAGTAAAAATAGAGCAATTACGGCGCATGGAATTCCTGCACAAATCGGCGCATGGGATTCCTGCACAAATCGGCGCACGGGATTCCTGCACAATCGGCGCATGGGATTCCTGCACAATCGGCGCATGGGATTCCTGCGCAGATCGGCGCATGGGATTCTTGCATAATCGGTGCATGGGATTCCTGCGCAATCGGTGCATGGGATTCCTACACAATCGGCGCATGGGATTCCTGCGCAAATCGGCGCATGGGATTCCTGCACAATCGGCGCATGGGATTCCTACACAATCGGCGCATGGGATTCCTGCACAAATTGGCGCATGGGATTCCTGCACAATCGGCGCATGGGATTCCTGCACAATCGGTGCATGGGATTCATGTGCAAATTGGCGTATGGAATTCCTGCACAATCGGCGCATAGGAATTTCTGTGCAAATCGGCGCATGGGATTCCTGCACAATCGGCGCATGGAATTCATGTACAATCGGCGCATGGGATTCCTGCGCAAATTGGCGCATGGGATTCCTGCACAATCGGCGCATGGGAATTTAAACTCACGTTGCGTCTTCAGTACATGCGCGTAAGGAACCTACGCGCATGACACGCTCGGAGTCAAAGAATGCGTTGCTGGGACTTCACGGCGCATGGCCTCCCGGCGCATGGCCTCCCGGACGCATGGGGTTTCCGGCGCTTGGGATTCATCGTCCCCAAACAGCCAGTTCAGCCATAAAAGTTCAGAAAACTTGTAATGGCCATAACTTACTCATCTAAAGTCGAAATCAAGCGAAACAAAAGCCAAAACTGCATGAAATTGAATTCTCTACAACATAGAACCATTAGTTTTCAAAAATAAGTAAGTTTTAGAGATCAAAATGAAGAAAAACCAAAAAGTTATAAACTTAGATCTACAAGAATCCATCCATCAAATCCAAAAATGCTAAGTTCTAAAGAGGCTTAGAATCAAGTAAGGAAGATAATGGAACAATAAAACTTGAGATCCATCATAAAGCAAGTTTGTACTTGCCTAGCTCTCTCTCTCTCTCTCCCTCTTGGTGGTTGAAGAAGTAATGGTGGAGAGTAAATGAAGATGGAAGGAAAATAATGATGAGAGAGAAAAGGAAGGGGCTATAAATAAGGAGGGTGGTGGTAGGTAGGAGGGTTCACCTTTGGTTCATGATGAACCAAACCAAACCAAGCCAAGTCGAACCAACCCAAAATAAACCAAGCCAAGCCAAGAGATATGCGATACAAGATAAAATACGTACACGTATTCCAAGATACGTAATACGAACTACAGGCATTACAACTCTACCCACCTTAAAAGAATTCCGTCCTCGGAATTCAATCAAGAGGTTAGAATTGCAAGGACAAGCTATACTAATCACAGACATGCTATACTAATCAAGCAATCAAGAAATTATTCATACAAGCACAGAATCGAAGGTATGAGGCATAAGAAATATATTATATCTCACGAGTCAAACAGGTCGGAATATCGCGATCGGATATCATCCTCACGCTCCCACGTTGACTCACCCAAAGAGTGATGACCCCAAGCAACTCGGACTAACTTGATAGTCTTGTTCTTGAGTGTCTTCTCTCTTCGGTCCAATATAGACACGGGCCTCTCCTTATACGAAAGGTTGGTACCAACTACCAATTCTGAATGATCCAGGATGTGGCTCGGATTCGGGATATACCGTCGCAGTTGGGATACATGGAACATGTCATGCACCTCACGTAGCGACGGCTGAAGAGCGAGACGATAGGACACATCACCTACTCGCTCCAAAATATCGAACGACCCTATATACCTAGGACTAAGCTTTCCTCGTATACCGAAACGAATGACGCCGCGATTAGGCAAAATCCTCAGGAATACATGGTCGTCGACAGAAAACTCAAGAGGGCGCCGATGAGAATCGGCCCAATGATGCTGGCGAACTTGGGCAACTCGAAGATGATCTCTGACTCTTCTGACCACTTCAATGGTCTGAGCAATCATTTCCGGACCAAGCATCTGCCTCTCTCCAACATCGTCCCAGGCTAGCGGGGATCGGCACTTCCTACCATACAGTGCCTCGAACGGTGCCATCTGGATACTAGCCTGGAAACTGTTGTTGTACGAGAACTCCACCAGGTGCAGGTGATCTTCCCACGATCCACCGAAGTCGAACATATAAGATCTCAACATGTCTTCAAGAGTCTGGATCGTGCATTCTGACTGGCCATCAGTGTGCGGATGATAAGCGGAGCAGAACTGGAGGCGAGTTCCCAAACTCTCTTGCAGGCTACGCCAAAAGTGCGACATAAATCTAGAATCTCTGTCCGAGATGATACTGACTGGTACACCATGCAATCTGACAATTGTCGAAGATACATCTCCGCTAGCTGAGCCGTCGACTGACCAACTCTAAACGGGAGAAAGTGAGCCACCTTCGTGAGCATGTCTATGACAACCCAAATAGCGTTTCTGCCAGCCGGAGATCTAGGTAATCCAGTCACAAAATCCATGGTTATATGCTCCCACTTCCATTCTGGAATCGGCAAGGGCTGAAGAAGTCCGACTGGCCTCTGATGTTCAGCCTTAACTTGTTGGCAAACCAAACATCGAGAGACAAACTGGGCTATCTCCCTCTTCATGACATTCCACCAAAAGTGCTGACGAATATCACGGTACATCCTCGTACCGCCGGGATGAATGGAATACTGCGAACTGTGAGCCTCCGTCATGATCTCCTATTTGATATCTCCACTGGGTACACAAAGACGCTTCCTATGTCGAAGTGTACCGTCTTCATGGATACATAAGGGTCTTCGTTCTGCCTCACACTCTGCTCTGAGTCGCTGAAGCTTGGAATCTGCTGACTGTGCCATCCGGATCCTCTCGACTATAGTAGACTGAACTTGCATGCTGGCCATTAATGCCACACTGGAAGGGAGGACAACTTCTATACCCATCTTCTGAAGATCTGCTAACAGCTCTGGTTGCGCTTTTAGGAAATAAACTCCGGCTCTCCTGCTCAATGCATCTGCAACGACGTTGGCCTTTCCAGGATGATACTGCAAGTTAACATCATAATCCACAAGTAGCTCTAGCCACCTTCTCTGACGTATGTTAAGATCCTTCTGGGTGAAAATATACTTCAGGCTCTTGTGGTCGGTGAAAATCTTCACCCTATCTCCATATAGGTAATGCATCCACAACTTAAGTGCAAATACTACTGCTGCCAGCTCCAAATCATGGGTTGGGTAATTCCTCTCATGATCATGAAGTTGTCGTAACATATAAGCTATTACCTTCCCATGCTGCATCAGAACACATCCTAAACCTCTGTCTGATGCATCACAGTATACTGAAAATCCTCCAGTTCCATCTGGAAGCGTGAGAATAGGAGCCGTCATCAAGCCTCGCTTCAACCTCTCAAAAGAATCCTGGCACTCTGCTGTCCAAGCAAACAACACATCCTTGCGGGTCAACTGGGTCAATGGCGCTGAAATTCGAGCAAAGTCTGAAATAAATCGTCGGTAGTAGCCGGCCAATCCAAGAAAACTGCGAACTTCTACAATCGTGCTGGGCACTGGCCATGTCTCAATGGCCACAATCTTCTGAGGATCCACTTCTGCTCCTCTTCTGGTGATGATATGGCCCAAGTACGAAATGCGATCGAGCCAGAACTCGCATTTACTAAACTTGGCGTACAACTGGTGCTCTCTGAGAATCTGAAGAATAACTCTGAGATGCTGCTCATGCTCCGTCTCACTCTTACTGTAGACCAAGATGTCGTCTAGGAACACAATCACGAACTGATCCAAATAAGGCATGAAGATACGATTCATGAGGTCCATGAATACAGCCGACACATTGGTTGCTCCAAATGGCATCACAAGGAACTCCCAATGCCCATATATCGATCTAAAAGCTATCTTCGGAATGTTCTACTCTCTGACTCTGATCTGATGGTATCCTGACCGCAAGTCGATCTTCGAGAATACTGCTGCCCCTTGAGTTGATCAAACAAGTCATCTATCCTCGGGAGAGGGTATCTGTTCTTGATTGTCACTGAGTTCAAGGTACGATAATCTATACATAATCTGGACGTACCATCCTTATTTTTTACAAGAAGCATCGGGGCTCCCCAAGGCGATCCACTAGCACGAATGAATCCCTTGGTTCTGAGTTCTTCAATCATCTTGTACAATATCTCTAGCTCTGACGGCGCCATCCTGTAGACTCTTTCTGACACTGGGGCTGTCCCGGGAATCAAGTCGATGGTAAACTCGATCTCTCGCTCTGGCGGCATTCCTGGAAGCTCTTCTGGGAAAACATCTGGAAACTCTTCAACTATCCGGGGTAACTGTATTGCTGCTACTGCCATCCGCAATACTGGAGGAGAATGTTCAACTTCGCCTCGGGAGAAGGAAAACTCTGGCTCGCCTGGAATGCTAAAAATAACCCTGCCAATATGGCAGTCTATCCTAGCATACTGATCCCTCAACCAATCCATCCCTAAGAGCACATCATAATCGGCCATCGGGAACTCTATCAATCTAGCGTAGAACTCTCTACCACTAACTACGATCCGACACGAGGAAAACACCCTATCTACTCCCACAAGTCCGTTACCAGTCAGTATATTAAGCCTTACTGATAATGACTCGGGCTCCAATCCTATCCGTGTCGTGAATCGTGCAGACATAAATAAATGCGAGACACCAGAATCAAATAATACTGAAGCTGGAAAGGTATTGACGAGAATAGTACCTGCCACTACCTCACCTGGTGCTAATCCTTCCTCTCCCATAGTCAAGGCCTGTACTTGACCATGTCCTCTGGGTGCGGGTTCCTCTGCTAAAAATTCCTCTGCCTGCTCTGGATCAGGGCTTGGGCTTGGGCATACTGCTGCGGTCTCTGCTGCTGGAATGCCTGGGCCTGCGTCGGCAATGGCCTCGGGAACGGGTACTGCAGCTGCTGCTGCTGCTGGACTGGTGCTGGTCCTCTAACTGAAGGACTAGAGAAGGCCGATGAACTTTCCATGTTTGGGCAATTCCCAACCCTGTGGTCCGGGGCACCACAAACCAAGCATAAATCTTGTGCTCTGCGACACTCTGATACCACATGCCCTGGCTTCCCGCAGTGTGAACATCCCACTGCGAAAGACTGCTTCTGCTGCTGAGGGTGCGTCGGGGTTGAATGCTGAACCGACGTCACTGAGACTGTCCGCCTCGGAGCTCCAATGGTCAAAGCCCTGGCTGCCGGGGCTGGTGCTGATGACTGATTCATTTAGCCGTAAGATCGCTTCCGACCTCCGGTCCTACCCACGATCCTCTGGGAGGTATACTCATACCTCCGGGCTGCTCTCAACACTGCATCAAAAGTCTGATGCTCAAACTGCTCCACCGCCAATAAAATTTCTAGGTGAAGCCCCTGTTGGAACCGCTGGGCTCTATCGAACTCGGTCGCTACCAAGGTGGGAGCAAACCGACTAAGCCTGGAGAACTCGGCCGCATATCCATCGACCGTCCTGCCCATCTGCTTCAGATTTGTGAACCTCGTCTGTAGATCGTACCGAGCTATAGCATCAAAATACTTGGTCTGGAATCTCTCTCTGAATACTGCCCAAGCAATATGGGCCACTAATCCAACGGCCTGCGCCGCCCACCAGCTGCGGGCAAGATCCAATAGCTGTAGGCGCACCACGGCCACCTTCTCGTTCTCTGGAGTCCTGGCTGCTTCTAGAATCACATCTGTGTCCTGAAGCCATGCATCTGCAGCGATCGCATCTTCACTGCCGTCGAAGAAGGGAGGGTTCAAGCGCTTGAAGCTGTTGGCCGCGTTGTTCCCCTGATGACCTCCTCTAGTCAAAGTGTCTGCCACCGTCTGGTGCAAGGCATCTCTTCGACGATCCTGGGACACTAATAATGACCTGATGAGACCCACCAAAGTGCCATCATCAGGATCTGCAAGCTGGACGGGCTGAACTGGTGGCTCTCATCCAGTAGGCATGACTCTGGAGGCTACTCCTGAATGTTAGGCTTGATCTCCAGGTTGCTGTTGGTCCGCAGGAGGTGCTTCGCCTTGCTGATCGGCAGGTCCAGGAACAATGCCACTGAAAAAGACGACATAGGGAACAATAAGGAAGGACCAGGACAGATCAACGATACAAGCATGTGATCAGGTCAAGATTACAGGAATTCAGAAGATACGAGCAGAGATCAAAGGCGAGTATTGACTGAGACATCTATTCGGTAAACCCTCACATACCTTGATTTACAAGACCTGCATGGGCCACCACTTAAACCATGTCACGCCCCAGAACCAGAATACTGGAGAGCGGGGGCAGATATAGCCAGCTATGTATATAGAGATGGAATCTATCTCGCTATACGGTCACGGCTGTCTAGATACATGAGGGTTTAACTACAATCCATCAGTCGCCTATGGTCATGAACAAGCCTATTGTCTCAATTACAAGCAAGTAGTAACAGTATACAAGATGTCAGAGCACCAAATATATAATAGCAAGGCGTCCCATACATTACATATTCGGATGATCATGAAGCTAGTCGTACAATACGAGCTAACTCGTGCTCGCCGGCTAAACGTCTTAAAAGAATAATTTTACAATAAAGTGGGAGAACAAAAAGAAATCCACTCGTTGCCAGGGTTACGCCTGGTGGTCACCATCTGGCTGAAAGACAGAAGGATCCTCTGGAGCTGCTCCGATATCTGGCCATACAAAACCAGCTGGGTCAGACCCCAGAAAGAGCAAGTGCCACAAAGGAGGCTTCACTTAGGAACTAAAGCCAGCATATAACAATAGAATATTAAGGATAAATAATAAATAAAGAACTGATAATAATAGAGATAACAACAGTAAACTGAGTACGAAGAAACCATTCAAGTAGCCAGGTCACAACCCTTAAACCAAACAAGGACCGGGGTTGCAGCCCTTCACCTGAATAGAAACCCGTCTCAAATACTATTGGTACAGTGAAGGCAATAAACGAAGAGAGGACACAGAACTGCTCCGGAAGCCAGGTTATAACCCTTAAACCAAACAAGGACCGGGGTTGTAACCCTTCGCCTAAACAGAACTGGACCCCTGATCTTTATTGCTAAGGCCAGCATAATTAATCATAGTATTTAAGGTAAGGTAAAACATGACGAACATGGCATGGGGTTGCAATAAGACAATAAACGAAGAGAGGACACAGAACTGCTCCGGGAGCCAGGTTACAACCCTTAAACTAAACAAGGACCGGGGTTGTAACCCTTCGCCTGAACAGAACTGGACCCCTGATCTTTATTGTTGAGGCAAGCATCAATAATTATGTCATGTCACAATCTTGCACAGGATCAGGGTAAGACTAAGCTGGAATAAACTCCATCCAATCAATCACGGCCAATCAAGAGTACGGCTTGATACTTTAACTAACTACGGTTATCACAGGTCTAGTTACTAGCAAGATGCAATGAGATTATCCCAACAGCCACAAGCCCTGCAGACCATCCGGTTATCCAGGTCGAATATCCGTTTATGAAGAATGCAGCACGTGACTGTGTACTGGATATGTACCCTACTCGTCGGTAGGCTACAAGTCCACTTAATGCGCCCAGATAACGGGATTGCCTGTAGCTGGGAATCTCTCCATGTCTATTGAATTATTCTAGTTTATTAGCCTTAGTCAATTACTGTAGGTATTCCTTACCGTGGTACTCAGGGATCCCTATCCTAGACATGATGCAAGACAGTACTGGTTTATTTGTACAAATGCAATCGCCCACGGTGTCCAGGTCATTCATACTTGTCATGTTAGGCTAGCTGTCGTAACAGCATATCGAGATACATTATGTCAGTTTACTTGTTAAGAGTGCGCCACAGCGGACCATTATCGTGTTCTATTCTTACCTTATCATGAATGAAAGAAACTTGCATAAAATAACTAGTGACATATTCTTGAAGCCAAGGAAAAGATCTACAACTTTTATGTTTTGAGTTTTTCAAGATTCTAGCTACAAACAACTTAGACAGGCAAAAACAGTGAAAATAGAGCAATTCCGGCGCATGGGATTCCTGTACAAATCGGCGCATAGGATTCCTGCACAAATCGGTGCATGGGATTCCTGCGCAATCGGCGCATGGGATTCCTGCACAATCGGCGTATGGGATTCCTGCACAAATCGGCGCATGGGATTCCTGCGCAATCGGCGCATGGGATTTCTGTGCAATCGGCACATGGGATTCTTGCACAATCGGCGCATGGGATTCCTGCGCAAATCGGCGCTTAGGATTTCTGTACAATCGGCGTATGGGATTCCTGCACAATCGGCGCATGGGATTCCTGCACAAATGGGCGCATGGGATTCCTGCACAATCGGCGCATGGGATTCCTGCACAATCGGCGTATGGGATTCCTGCACAAATTGGCGCATGGGATTCCTGCACAATCGACGCATGGGAATTTCTGCGCAAATCGGCGCATGGGATTCCTGTACAATCGGCGTATGGGATTCCTGCACAATCGACGCATGGGATTTTTGCACAAATTGGCGCATGGGATTTCTGCACAATCGGCGCATAGGAATTTAAACTCACGTTGCATCTTCAGTACATGCACGTAAGGAACCTACACGTATGACACGCTCGGAGTCAAAGAATGCGTTGTCGGGACTTCACGGCGCATGGCCTCCCGGCGCATGGCCTCCCGGGCGCATGGGTTTCCCGGCGCATGGGATTCATCGTCCCCAAACAGCCAGTTCAGCCATGAAAATTTCGAAAACTTGTCATGCCCATAACTTACTCATCCGAAGCTGAAATCAAGCGAAACAAAAGCCAAAACTGCATGAAATTGAATTCTCTACGACATAGAACCATTAGTTTTCGAAAATAAGTAAGTTTTAGAGATCAAAACCAAGAAAAACTGAAAAGTTACAAACTTAGATCTACAAGAATCCATCCATCAAATCCAAAAATGCTAAGTTCTAAAGAGGCTTAGAATCAAGTAAGGAAGAGAATGGAACAATAAAACTTGAGATCCATCATGAAGCAAGTTTGCACTTGCCTAGCTCTCTCTCTCCCCCTCCTGGTGGTTAAAGAAGTAATGGTGGAGAGTAAATAAAGATGAAAGAAAAATAATGATGAGAGAGAAAAGGAAGGGGCTATAAATAAGGAGGGTGGTGGTAGGTAGGAGGGATCACCTTTGGTTCATGATGAACCAAACCAAACCAAGCCAAGTCGAACCAACCCAAAATAAACCGAGCCAAGCCAAGAGATATACGATACAAGAAAAAATACGTACACGTATTCCAAGATACGTAATACGAACTACAGGCATTACATTACCATCAACATTTCTTCGAAACTCACGATCTCAAAATTCTTGATACTTTTCTGTTCCTCAAGTCTCACTTGATTCAAGATATCACTTGGTTGGATCGTACACATATTCCAGGTGTCCCCAAAATACATGCATTTTAGCCAAGCCTTGTGATAGAGAATCTGCCATCACCACTCGAGTCGGCTCGTGCACATATTTGGGCGTCCCTGATATACGTGCATGTCAACCGAGCCTCATTAGTGGTACCTCCACAAATCCTATCACTTCGTACCGAAACGTTTGCCTAACCGCTAGGCTATGTCTTTAGGCTAAGGTCATCCGTCGGTATTGGAATCGTAGTTCCCAAACAACAATATCAACACTGACCCCATCCTAAGGTCAAACCAAATCGATAGTACGGGGTTTTCTACCTAAGCTCGCATCACTCCGATTTCTAAACATCGAGCATCGATTTCCTACACACATCCCAATATTTGTCGCACGGGTTCTGAGTCATTCAGCAAAGCCACCCTACGATAAATAACGTTTCAACTGATTATCTCGACATATCAATATCAATCGTTCATCAAGCCATTTCGCATCGTCTATCTCTTCGAACACGTTCGACATAGATCGCCTATCATTTATTCTCCAATCAATCACGCTATGACACAATTCGTCGCTAACCAAAATTTCACATACCATATTCCCTAAGTCATCTATTCCAATTCGCGTAATCGATCACAAGGTCATCTGACTTAACAATATGCCACTCTCTGATCTTACGCGAGTCCGATTATCCACGGTGGGCATAAAATTACCATGTAACGCTCCCGTGGAATAATTATTCTCATCGGAACGTAACTCTTGTTTGAGTCTAGACTAGTTCATTCTCGATACGCAGATTGGACCTACTCAATCCTCGAGTTTGTTTCATTCGACAAATTTTATGTTCGACCAATCTTCGAATTCACCTTCGCATCAAACCAACAAGTCGAGACAATCAAAGTTGCCACATCCTGATTTTTTCGAGTTCGATCATTCCCGCGACAAGAATCACCATGTCAGCGCTCACGCAGAACGATCGCCCTAAATCCGACGTGATGCATGTGCAAGGCTAGAGTTGCGCTTGTGCAAGACAAGATCGTCAACGTTGTAGTTATCAACGTAACCATCAAGACACGATCATTTTCATCCGACATTCATCTTAATCAAAACCTTAAGTATAGCATCCGTCAGAACAATAACACTTGCACGATCGTCATTCGTCGAGTCAAGTACCCCTGGATTATCGTATATTGGTCTTTGATATGCCTCAATACCATCAACGATATGCGTAACCTGACGATCTTCCTTTGCAACCAATTTCGAGTCGTGCGAATGATGCTATCGCCCGAATGGATAATCTCCTCGACATTCAAGTTCAAGTTCGATCATTATCCCTCGAATCATTCACAACATCAATTTCTCAAACCCAAATTCATGTATTGTTTATCCGTCTATCTTAAGTCATCGAGCAACATTTTTCTCCAAATCACATCATTCCTTGCTAACTCAAATCATCGAGCACATCCGTTCCAATCCTCAGAGTCATTTGCGTAACTTTAAAATTTAACTTTTTCATGTACACTATCTCCCTATCGTGCTAATTTTTCTATACGATCCACCGATCGATTTCCTTTATCAAGTCATCCGTTCGCTATACCTTAACTTTTCCTCGATTTGATTTCACCTACTCAATCATTTTTGCGTTTTATACTCGCGCAATCCTCAATCTCATGCACATTTCGTGCACGTCAATTTCTAGGTTGTTTGAGTCAGCTCGTCAAATCTTAAGACTATAACTTATTCAACGATACTCGATCTACGGCTTTGCATACACTCAATTCTTGCTGATAGACTCGTCGACACCCCGTATTTTCAATCGATCGATCAATATTATGAGGCTATCGCATACACCACTCAGGAATGAAGTCATTCAACAAATCCTCAAATCTATTATTCGAATCAAATCGACTTCTTCGAATCTTCCGTTCGAACCATTCCTCGAATTTCAAGCATACTCATCTATATCATATCGACGTTATCGTCGCTCGATAGAACCCCTATCGATAGTTATCTCATTTTACTCAATCGAGTTCAACTCATTCATACTTGAAACATTATGAATCCCGCACTTGACTTTTCTAAGGTCAACGCAACTTTGGTGTATATGCCCAGCCTGACTTAGCCAACCGTGCTTACGCGAACCATCCTTTTTGTTTTGTTAAATATTGTTCTCCTACATTTTGCAAAGTAGATAGACTTATTATATGGACATCCCGTGGGATATTTGAGAGAGAGCGCACCAACGATATCAACTTTACGAAAGCAACAATTCTGAGTTTGCGGAAACAACGGAGTTAAAGAATTCAATCGATAGTCCAAGGACGTAAAGCCGTGCTCTGATACCATTACGGAAGCGTGGTGGGCCCATAACCCACAGGTTCTAAGATCGAAACGTGGCTCTGATACCATTATGTCATGCCCCGCTCCCGCAGGAGCGATCGTCCTCGCTAAGGCGTGATGCCGTACGAGCCTAGATTATGCTCGTGCAAGGCGGGTTCCATAACGGCCGATTACAGCGGCTGCAATGGGGTCATCGCACAGAAGTCCCAAGCAGAGACATTGAAACAGCAGCGGAAATTTGAAAGCAAAACACAAGTCATTACAAAATACTCTTTTATTGATATTAAAACAAATGTTACAATGGGGCGCAAGGCTAAGATTACAAGTCTCTCAAGCTCACTCAAGCTCACTCATCTCACATTACAAGTCACTTAGCTCTCTCTCATCTCTCAATACATGTCTTTGAATCAGCAGATGCTTCGGAAGGCGATGCCCATACATTATATCCCGTATAAGTCTTGAATCCATGCGGTCGCACGCTTCGAATCACCAAGGAACTCCGTGCCTCGACGCATCCAAGCGACCTTCGCGCCACGAGCTTCTACCTGCACCTGCACATGAAAACTATGTGGGTGTCAGTAATCAACTGTACTGGTGGAATGAGCTCCTCGCCCACCCATACAATACCAACACATTTAATTTACTTCGTGCAACATAGTCCCTTTTACGATTGTCTTTCTACTCTTGCCTTAGGATCAGTTAGGACATAGACTCTTGGCCTATTTAGTGCCTCTAGACCGCTACCGTGCTATCACACCGAGAACTTCTGTATCCTTGCCTCTAGACCTTTCTCATGCTTGCATCGTCAATGCACCGACTCATACTTGACTTTGTACGATACTCTGGGACGTGGCGACTCGGTCGTACCATAAACTCGATTCGTACTTCAATATCTCTGAGGCAGTGCCTCCTCGCTTAGTCTTGCCTATACTTGTGTTATGACAACGCGGTCGTGCCTCATATTTCGAGGTCGTGCCCAGCAACTTAACGTAACTTCACCCAACTTGTCCTACGGTCCTTCTCGACTTAACTCGCAACAGGCCAAGTCTAATTAATGTAACTCTATGCCAACGACTTAACACACGATGTCATATCTCGTGCCGAAGCACGTCGCCTTCGTTGTAGCCAAATCTTAGGCCCAGACATTATGTTCTGGTCTTAGGTTAGTTTCTGTAGATTATTAAACTAAGTTCTTTGTTTTGATTATTTGGTTTCTGTGGTGTTAAATTAGCAATGCGGTAATAATATACATATTAGGAAATTTTATACATGTTTATTTGGTATTAATTGATTTATGGATTAACCTTAATAATTTAAAATATGGTTTAAATATTTAAGTGGTTTAAATAAAAGTTAGGATTATCACTTATTTTGCAATGTTAATTTGTAGAGATTCTAAACCTAATAAATGATTTAGTTATTTTATTTACAAAATAGTGGTAAATAATATTCATTTAAAAGCTATTATTTTTAAATAAAAGTTTTGTTAGAAAAATTGTATTATAAATTATATATATTCTCCTTTTTAAAATAATTTCTAATCAAAAAGGTTTATAAAGAGATTAATATAATAAAAACTAATATTTATTTAAAAAGGTTATTTTGGTAATGGTATTTAATATTAAAACCCGAAAACCTTTTTATATTAACTTTAAACCAATATTTTGGTAAGAAAACATATTTTTGTGCATTTATTATTATCTATGTTTAAAGGTAATTTTTTATATAATTTATGAAATGTCTAAAAGACATATTTTATGAAAATTATTCTGATTAAATAAATTCTATTTTAAAATGTTATTTAAATAAAAACTATTTTCTTACGAAAATTACTAATTTCGAGAAATTCATTTTAAAGTATTTTTCCTATTAATTAATTTGTTGCATAAGCCCAGTTTTTTATTATTTTTCTGTGTCCCTGTATTGTGTAGCTTAGATTTTCTATTTTCTTTTCTAGGTTGATTATTTGCGTAGCTAGACGTATAAATTATAATTGGGTATTAATTATTTTGTACAAAATTAATAAGATTTTCTCATATTAAGTTAATGAATAAAGATTCCTAATAATTTAAACAACTTCATGTTTTCTCACTTAAAAGACCACTTAGTTTTATATATATTATTAAAAATACAAAGTCTTGCCAATTAAAGTGTAATTGCTATTTTCTCCAATAAATCAATAATCGATTATTCCGTAAATTGATAACCAATATAGTTTACGACGTTAGACGGATTTCGTTAGATTAATTAAATAACTTAAAACCTGACTAGGGTCTGTTTCTAGAAATTGCAACTAGCACGCCTAGATTTGGCTCATATATGTTTCTAAGTCAGGATTCTCAACAGTTGGGTTTTGAGGACATATTTGACTTCCTCCCCAGGTACCGACATCCTGTTCCAGTCATTAACAAAGGCAAGTTACGGTTATATTTTCTTGTATTTTATTTAGTAATTGTCAAGTTGCATGTTAAACCACATTGCTACACGGAACCCTCTCCTAGGGTTCAAATATTGATTGATATTGGTTGTGGGGATTAGGGGAATAGTGTAACGTTTATGGCCAATACCCCTCATATTGCATAATTGTGCGAGCTTACCCCTCTTACACACGGGGATAAGTCGTATCGCGTCGCTAGGACGCTATTGTACAACTCAAGCCGGTCATAGACGCTTACACATTCAAATCACATTGTTTTAAATTGTCAAATTACTGGAAAATATTGTTTCAACTGTTTAGCCTGCACTTTTTTATTATTACTTGAAATATGAGATACATATTCGTACTTGCTCCCTCCTGACTGGAGACCCACATTTTTAGGTGACATTGAGGATGCTAAGCTATTGTACAATAGCTACTATGACCCGGTATTGTATCATGTGGTGTTGCCAGAGTCCTCCTTGGAGGACGCAGAACCTGAGGCCGATGAGCCGACCGCCTAGCTAGTTGTTTCCAGTTTTCTAGTTTTATTGTTTTGGAGTTTATTAATCTGAATTCAGTACTTTATTTCAGTTCTTCCATTTCCAGTTGTACTTTTCAATTGTTGAATAAAAAAATTTAAAATTTTCGTATATTCAAGTTGTGACCAATGTATAAATGTTGTTGTGAATACCTGCATATAGAACAGCTTACTGCCGCCGTCTCACAACGGTGCAGGCTGGGCATGATCCGGTTCGACCCAATAATTTAGGATCGGGTCGTGACATGTTTTAAGTGGTAGCCCATGCTGGTCCATTCAACAACTTAAGTGAACAGACCTAGAAACAACTAGAACATTAGAATATTGATTTGTCACAACATAGGACCAAATTATCTATATATAAGTAACTATTTTTGCTTGCTTATAGAACGGTAGGTTACCTTGTTTATGCTTGCCCCTAAACTTGCCAGGCTATGAAGACAACCTGACCTATGCCTATCAGTCGGTACTAGCAAGATCTTGTTTTCTATGCATGACGCAAGAAAATATGACAAGAAAATCGTAGTAGTAGATTGAGCAGTGGGAGGCTACTCGAACCAGACCAGGACCAGAAGAGCTAATGATAACTAGAATTATTTATTAGCACTAGATGATACCCTACCGAAGCATAACATATTACCCTTGATTACACTTTTCTGGCCAATATCTTTCCTAAAGTCATGTCTCCTCTGCGATACAATTTCAAAATTGTAATCTTAATAAGAATGTATACAAGGCGGTATTTATCGATGATATATTGGTGATTAAGAATTGGATGAATAGAATTTTGGAATACCCATATATTTTTTATATATAATATACATGGTGAACAGAGAGTCTACTATATTCACCATGTTACAATATAGGGCCAAATTATTTATTTTAAAATATTTATTTTGGCTTGCTTACAGTTTTATAGGTTACCTTGCTTACGTTTGTACCTAAACCTTATCTAGATTAGGCCGATTGTATGATGGTATGTTTTACTGCCTATTTTATTTTCTAGATTTTTGGTATATTTTAGTGTCCCATGGCTTTCGAGATTATTTTCTTCCATATCTCATATCTTTATCAGGTTCTAGCATACTTTAGGATCCATACTCTCTCGCCGCTTTTGGATTAAGATTAGATTTTTTTATTATTTATCTCCTTCTTCAGCAAACCTATTCCAACTTCTTCATTTGTTGATCAAATCTTACTCCTCTATCTTTATTTGGAATCTACATCCATTCGCTATTTAGAGTTTCAAATTCTTCTATAGCAAACCTAATAAACTCTTATCTACCCAAAGTATCTCTACGGCTAGTGTATCCAACCATTTCTCTTGGCCTTATTTCCAATTGACTTTCTCATAACCAATTTTGAACCGAATTCTTTTGGAATCATAAAGCCCCAAGGTTAATTGTTACCAAAGAATTTGGTTCAACTTAGCTGGTTCACATATCTCCCAAGGGAACTATTTTTCGAAAAAATATAATTCCAATATGGATTGACATTTCCTACATTACTCCAAGTACCGAAAATATTTTCATTTGTTGACTTCCTCCACTCAACTTGAAACCTTACTCTCTCTATGCAACTTATTGATCAATTCAAGGCCTAGAACGCTTCTTAACTCAATGCTTGAGTATCATGAAGCAGGAACGGCCAGAGAATTGATTCCATTCTATTATTGAATTTCCTTTAGTCATTGGAAAACTTTTGAATTGTTGAGCTATCTCTTTAAAATTTCCATGGACAAAGTTGAGAAAATATTCAGTGATCTAATATGGCTTCACAATATGTGTTGCAGCCATTTATTTGAATTATGGAAACTGTGAGTTTACTGCAGCCAGTTGCACACTGGCGAGGCATAGACTCTAAGTTGAAGTAATTTCATGTGTTCATAGGTTTTCGGATATTATTGAGACTATGTCCTAAATGCATCATATTTGTCTCCTATGTTGTTCAGCCAGAAAATGGATAAAGTTGTTAGACTACTTGGTAACCTATCATTATTCAAGTTGTGGAGCCAAAAATTCACTGCAGTCAGGTGCACTCTGGCGAGGCATGAATTTGAAGCAAAGTGACTTCGGATATATTTGGTTTCCGAATATTATTAAGACTATATCCATACCATGATTGTCTTTTTAGCACCATCAAATTATTCTGACTTTTGCCCGATTCGAAGATTTGTATTTCTAGCGGATGTCTCCATTTCAGAAATCTCTTATCACAGCCAGAAAGAATATATTTCCTATGAAGTTGTACTTGATTTTTCCTAGAACTTATTAGGACCAAATCAATCTTTATTGGCTCAATCTCTTTCCTATTTCAACCTTAGTACGTTGTATATATATATATTTTTATATTTATTTATTCATATATTTATTTAGTATTATTTTTTTTAGTTACATATTTTGGAAGCTGTAGATAGTTGTGGTTAGCTTTATATATTAAATAGTTGATATACATCTTGTGGATGACCATATGTATATAGTTGATAGCTATATGCAGGGAAAACATAGATTGTTACTTATCTCATTCCTTGTAAAGGATCATTGGGATTAATATTAGATAGCTAAAGGGTAGAAAAGGTAGAATAATACCTTGAGTAAGCTAGTCTTGAGAGAGTGGTACATCTTAGCTTGTGACTTATTTGGGTTAGAACCGTTGGTGGTGTTCACTAGTGTATAAACCTCATTCAAACAAATAATGGTATTTGACGATTTTGAATTTTATTGAAGATAAAGGAAGACGTAGGTAGAGATAGCAAGAAAAATCTAGGATTTGGTAAGATTCTTCCATAGAGGAAGTGAATTTGGATAATATATAAACATGTGAATATAATAATCAAGTAAAGAAACACTTGACGAGTATCAACTTTTATGGTTAGATGACTACTATACCTAAAAAAGACGGATATAGCCATGGAAGGAATAACACGAGCAATGAAATGATAGGTTCTAGAGAAGGAATAAGCAGAGAAGATTTGAGATAAGACCATTGGCATACAACGATGGATGAAAAATTGATTTAGGTGATTTATGATTCTATATATGCATTTAGTTTTAATACCCTGACAGATATCTTAGTTTTATGTAGATACCGAAAGTTCAGCTAGTTAGAGATGTTGGCACATCGATTTTGATCATTGTTCACAATAACCCTTGTACGTTTTTAGTTTGTACTTTTCACAGGCAAGAATAGGAGAAAGGAATCTCCATTCCATGACGCTTATCAAAGACCATGGAGCTCTGCAAATTCTCCTATATCAAGATGATGATATACAACAACAAAGAGAAATGCCAAAGACTATGAAGCAGCCCATACAAAAAGATCCAGCTTGGAGACTACAAAGAAGACGGTTCTCATTCTTGTTCTTTTCCTGAGTCTGTAAATGTCTAGGAAATCTTTGTACGTACTTTGTTAGAATGACAATGATAAAGAAAGAAATGGTGGAATAGTCTTTCATAGGAGACGGAAAATCTGCCAGATTTTCGGATAAATCCGCCGTATAATCCGATCACTCACAGCAAGTTAGTGAGCCAATTATCGGATCATCCGACGGACATCCGCGGGAATCCACCGGATAATCCGATCGCTCACAGCAAGTCATTGAGCCAAAGTTCGGATAATCCGACGGACATCCACGGAAGTCCGACGGATAATCCGAACCTCTCACAGCAAGTTTCTGAGCTATAGTTCGGATCATCCGTCGGAGTTCCGCTGAAATCCGACGGATAATCCGCTTGACTTATTTACAACTTTTGAATTCAAATCCAACGGCATCTGGCAAGTGCATTTAATGCATCTAACGGCTCTTTTTATGATCGTTACTGTTGACCGGATAATCCGACGGATTTTTGCTGAAATTCGACGGATAATCCGGTTGACGGCTGAATTGCCTTTATGACTTTGGATTTGTATAAAAGGGGCTTTAGTCTCTCCTCTTAAAATCTATCTCTTACAAGCTTTAAATTTTCTCAACCACAAAAGAGCTTCACTATTAATACTCCACCAAGCTTTCAAATTATCATCCTCTCCCAAAGTGCTAGAGTATTTGCGAGTTGTAATCTTCGATCTTCACGTGTTAGAAGATCAACAAGTTCTCTTCTCATTTGTTTGAAGTTGGCGAGCCTTCGTAAGAAAACTCGTGTGTTGAAGTTGGTGAGTCTTCTGATCCAAACTCGTGTTGAAGTTGGCGAGTTCTTCGGATCCAAACTCGTGTGTACTATTTGATTAAATAGTGGATTTAAGCCGGAGAGAGTTCCGGGACTGGATTGCCTCTAGCGAGGATACCAGGATACATCTTGTGTTTGATCTTCCTCCTCTTTACTTTTATTTGTCATATATTGCTTCTGTTGCTCTAGTTAATTTTATTTCCCTATTCACCCCCCTCTAGGGTTCTACGATTGGTATCAGAGCATTCTTCTCTTGATTTGGATTTACACCCTTTGAGTGATCCATGGCCTCTAACCCTAGTATCAATACCTTCCACAATGAAGGACACTCCACAAATAGGCCTCCCCTATTTGATGGAACCAACTATAACTACTGGAAGATTAGGATGAGCATTTATCTGAAGTCCATAGATTTCGATTTATGGGATTGTGTGATAAATGGTCTTCCTACTCCTTCCAGAGTTATTGAGGATATTGCTTCTGACACCCTTAGGGACACACTTACTGAAAACACCAAGAAGCTTGCGAGTCGAGATGCCAAGGCAATAAACGCTCTTTATTGTGCTCTCGACAGTAGTGAATTCAACCGAATCTCTACTTGCAAGACTTCCAATGAGATTTGGAAGTTACTTGAAGTCACACATGATGGAACTTCACAAGTAAAAAAATCCAAGATTAGTAGACTCACGCAAGAATATGAGTCATTTAAAATGAAGCATGATGAATCTATTACTTGCATATTTACTCGTTTTGGTGACATCATTAATCCTCTCTCTTCTCTTGGTAAGGAATATTCCTCTCATGAAAAGATCAAAAAAATTCTTAGAGGATTGACGAAAGTTTGGAGTCCTAAAGCTACCGCAATCATTGAGGGGAACGACCTGACAGTCATGAACCTTGAGACCCTCATGGGTAAGCTAATGACTCACGAACTCGATATGAAGGATCAAGAGGAATCCTCCATACAAGAGAAGGAGAAGGAGAAGACCAAAGAGAAGGAGAAATCTCTTGCTCTAAAAGCTACAAAGTCCTACTCCAAGGATAGCTCCGACGACAATGAGTCGGACGACGATGAAGAAATAGCTCTCACAGCTAAGCACTTCCGAAAGTTCCTCAAATTCAACAAAGCCAACCGCTTCATACGGGACATGAGGAAGATCCGGCGTGCTATCAATACAGAAGACCCGGACACATCAAGAGGGACTGTCCGATGATAAGAAAAGACTCAAGCAAGTACGAAAAGCCTAGCAAGGGAAGTTCGTCCTCCAGGAAATTCGCCAACACAAGCATTTAGTGTGAGAGTGACGCAAGCGACTCCGACAACGACAAAGAGTGCAAACACAATGCCAACGTTTGTCTCATGGCAACCGATGAGGTACTTGATGATCTCTCCCTAAATATTCTTACTTATGATGATTTGGAGAAAGCTATCCTTGAATTGCATGAAGAGCACAAAGGTGTTAGGAATAAATATAAGAAATCTCTAAAAGAGGTTGATGCTCTTCAACTTGAAGTAGAAAGACTCTCAAGCATCATTATTGATGTAAAGGAAAAATCTCCTGCTTCTGACACGGATGAAATAGAGTCTTTGCGACTCAAGCTTCAAGAATCTCTTGACACCATCAATAAAAAGGATGATAAGATTCTATCCATGAGAAGTTCTTATGAATTTGCTATGCACAAAGTTCAAGATGCTAATAGGAGAGAATATGACACTTCTATTAAGTATAATGATCTTCTTATACATAGTAAGAAATTAGGTAATAAGAACACTACTCACATGCATGCTCCAAGACACCTCCACACTCATCACAATGCTAGGCATACTTCTTACATGAACACTACACACAAATCCTTTTCTAACACAAGGAAAGGACCATTTGTTAAGAAAAACACTTCGCATCATGCTTTTTATTATCATCATCATAATACTAATGTTAGAGTTCCTTGCACTAGAGATTCACATATGCATGATTCTCACATATCTTCTTCTAAATCCTCTATAATTTGCAATTACTGTGGCTTGCTTGGACATACGACCAATTATTGTTATACAAGGAAACTTGTTGATAAGAAAGTTTTTATGTGGGTTCCTAAGACTAACACTCAAGGACCCATAAGATCATGGGTACCAAAATGTTCATCTTCAACTTATGTTGTAGGTTAAGAGTCCTTCTCATGCTAGAAGCAAGTGGATTCTCGATAGCGGTTGTTCACGGCACATGACCGGGGATGCTTCATTATTTACAACGCTATCGATGAAGAAGGAAGGACACGTCTCTTTTGGTAACAATCTTAAAGGTCACATTATAGGAAATGGTAATATAGGTTCCCCTCCTTGTCCTTGTATCAAGAATGTGTGTCTTGTTACTAATCTTAAACACAATCTTCTTAGTATTAGTCATCTTACCGATAATGGTTATGATATCAAGTTTGTTAAGCTCAAATGCTTCATTACCGATAGCTCTAATGGATCTATTGTTTATGAAGGCATTAGAGAAAATAATGTCTATGTTTTATATCTTGTTGAAGACACTAACAATGACAGGTGCTTAGTTGCTAAGAACGATGAGAGTTAGCTTTGGCACATGAGACTTGGACACGCCAACATGGATACCATCTCTCGTCTTGCTACCAAGAAGCTCGTAAGAGGACTCCCAAGTATCCCGTTCAAAAAGGATATGGTGTGTGAAGAAGACGAGAAGAGTAAGTTAACAAAATCATCCTTCAAATCAATCAACTCTGTGAGTACTTCTAGACCTCTTCAACTTATTCATATGGATCTTTTTGGTCCTAGTAGAGTTGCTAGCCTTGGAGGCAAGCTTTATGCTTTCGTTTTAATTGATGATTTTTCGAGATTTACTTGGATTATTTTTCTTGCTTGCAAAAGTGATACTTTTCGTAAATTTGTTGCTTTTTGTAAACGTGTTCAAAATGAGAAAGATTTTTCTATTAACAAAATTAGAAGTGATCATGGAGGAGAATTTAACAATGCCGATTTCAAAAGATTTTGTAAAAAGAATGGTTTTGGACATGATTTTGCTTGTCCACGAACTCCTCAACAAAATGGTGTTATGGAGAGAAAGAATAGAACCCTTGGCGATATGGCCCGGGTTATGTTAAACCAATATAAGCTTCCCCAATATTTTTGGGCGGAAGCCGTTAATATGGCATGTCATGTTATAAACAGGGTCTTGATTAGACCTATTTCTAAGAAGACTCCTTATGAGCTTTGGTTTGACAAAATTCCCTCTATTGAATATTTTAAAGTTTTTGGTTGTAATTGTTTTATTTTGAATACCAAGGATAACCTAGGCAAGTTTGAAGAAAAAGCCTATGAAGGAATATTCCTTGGATACTCTACTCATAGTAAAGGTTTTCGTGTTTTTAATAAAAGAAGTCTTGTTGTCGAAGAGTCAATCAATGTCTCTTTTAATGAACTTAACTCTTCTACATTCTCCTCTTTCGAGGATATTGATGACATCTCGTTTGGGTTGGAGAACTCCTCTATTGAAGATCGTCATTCTTCATCTAACAATGAAGTTGTGACTCCATCAAAAGAGTCTCCTCCTCTCGAGCCTCCTCAAAAGGATCTCCCAAAAGAATGGAGATATGTCACCAATCATCCTAAGGAGCTTATCATTGGGGATCCTTCATCCAGTGTTAGCACTAGATCCGCCACTCGTGATCTTTGTGCCAACGTGGCTTTTATCTCTCAAATAGAGCCTAAAAATGTTAATGATGCTTTTCTTGATGAATTTTGGATGATAGCAATGCAAGAGGAGTTAAATCAATTTGAGCGAAACAAGGTTTGGAAACTTGTCCCAAAACCTAGCAATCACCCCATTATTGGAACAAAATGGGTGTTTTGTAACAAACTTAATGAAGATGGATTAGTGACTCGTAACAAGGCCCGATTGGTTGTTCAAGAATATAACCAAGATGAAGGCATTGACTATGACGAAACTTATGCTCCGGTTGTACGACTTGAATCCATTCGCATGCTTTGTGCTTTTGCTTGTTTTAATAACTTTAAGCTCTTTCAAATGGATGTTAAGAGTGCTTTTCTGAATGGTATTATTAAAGAGGAAGTTTATGTTAAACAACCTCCCGGCTTTGAAGATTTTCAATTTCCTAATCACGTATTCAAACTTCATAAAGCCCTTTATGGCCTCAAACAAGCTCCCCGTGCTTGGTATGAGCGCCTTAGCTCCTTTCTTATTTCTCACAATTTTTCAAAGGGAAAAGTCGACACAACACTTTTTTATCAAATCCCATGATGGCACTCTTTTATTGGTTCAAATTTATGTCGATGACATTATTTTTGGTTCTACTAACAATACACTTTGTGTAGAATTTGCTAAAGTTATGCAGGAAGAATTTGAAATGAGCATGATGGGTGAACTTTCATTCTTTTTGGGCTTACAAATCAAACAAGGACCCAAAGGGACCTTCATCAATCAAGCAAAATACACAAAGGATCTCCTCAAGCGTTTTGAACTTGACTCATCCAAATCAATGAGGACTCCTATGGCAACAACGACAAAGCTTGACAACGATGAAGATGGCACATCCGTCGACATTCGTAAGTATCGAGGTATGATCGGTAGTTTACTTTATCTTACTGCTAGTCGTCCCGACATTATGTTTAGTGTATGTCTTTGTGCTCGATATCAAGCAAATCCTAAAGAATCTCACTTATGTGCCGTAAAACACATTTTTCGGTATCTCAAGGGCACCATTAACTTGGGGCTATGGTATCCAAAATTCTCATCCTTTGAGCTTCACGGTTTCTCGGATGCGGATTTTGCCGGATGCAAACTTGACCGAAAAAGCACTAGCGGCACATGTCACTTCTTGGGTAAATCTTTGATATCATGGTTTAGCAAGAAACAAAACTCGGTCGCTCTTTCTTCCACGAAAGCTGAATACATAGCGGCAGGGTGTTGTTGTGCACAAATTCTTTGGATAACACAGACACTAGTAGATTATGGTATTTCTTCTTCATGCATCCCTATTAAATGTGATAATACTAGCTCCATTAATCTCACAAAAAACCCGATTTGTCACTCTCGCACTAAACACATTGAGATAAGACATCATTTTCTACGGGATCATCAACTTAAGGGTGATATTTGTCTTGAATTTATTGACACCACTCATCAACTTGCTGACATTTTTACCAAACCTCTCTCTGAAGATCGATTCACTTTTATTTGTCGAGAAATTGGTCTCCTTGATATCTCTATTTGAAATCTTTCTGTATTTCACGGATTTTTCGGAGGATTTCTGCAATCATCCGTCGAATTTTTCGTTCAATTCCAGCAGCTTTCTGAAGAACAAGTTCGGAAAATCCGCCAGATTTTCGTTGAAATCCGACGGATTATCCGCATTTATTGATCTCCGCCAAACTCGGCCGCGAACGGCTATCACATTAATTGGATGTGACCCACCACCTACCCGCATTTAATTTGATCTTATTTTCATTCGAATTTTCTGCCGAAATTCCGTATAAATCTGCCGAATTTTCCGTTTTTGCGGTACAGGCGCAGAAACCGAAGCGTCGGCTGCCTTCCTATCCGTTCCTTTTCCTCTATATCCGTTCCCCTTCCTCTCTATCCGTTCCCAACCATCATAACCCCTCTTTACACCTCTCCACCCACTATAATCTTCTTCCCTTCTTCTTCCATCCTTCCATTCTTCCCCAAATCCCTCTCACTCTCTCTTCCTCCATGGCTTCTCACACCAAGCGTCAATGCCATGACAGGAGCTCCTCCTCCGCTCAGCCTCCTCCCCTTGCTGTGTTTGTTCCTCCTCCCACTCAAGTCTACAATCCACTCATCTTCAAGTCGGCTTCCCATTCCCGGGAATGGTTCTCCTTCTACCACAAGGCTCCTGTCTGCTCCGGGAAACCCATCTCGTGGATCAACTTCAAAGACCATCGAGATTACTTTCGCTTCTCCCGCATCGATGCACTCCTCGAGCGTTAGGTCGACTACTATCCTCATGCCATCCGCATGTTCTACTGCAATCTTGTTCCCGCCAAGGAAGGTCCTGAGTTCGAGACTAAGGTTGGTGGCGTCAAGATCACCGTCACTGTCGCATCCTTGGCCACCATCCTTGGTCTTGATGAATGCAAGGTACATCATTCCCTTTCGGGAACCATAGACCACATCTCCTTCTCTCCTGACATGTCTTATGAGGAGTTCCTTTTCAACATCTGCGGGGGCTCTCTTGTTCAGCGCCCGGAGGACAAGGATCTTAGTCCATTTTTCCATGACATGCATCGCATCCTATGCCACACTCTGACCCCGAAGTCTGGAAATATGGACAGCATGACTGCTGAGGAGCTCATCTGCATGTACTATCTGGTTGCCAGACAGCCCTTTTCAGTGGCCAAGTCCATCATCTACACCATGATGCTCATCCGGGAATCTCCTCATCGTTCTCTACTTTTTGGCATGTACATCACCATGATCCTTGAAGCCAATGGTGTTGACCTCACTCACTGCCCGATTGGTGATCCTCGTCCCTCCCCTCTTGCCAAATCGAAGGGACGTGCTCGTACGGCTCCTGCTGTTGCCCCTACTACTGCTCCTGCTGCTGTTGCCGGTGGACATGTATCTCCTCCGGCGACCCTCCTCACTCATGACGTTCACTGCTACATTGATCACAAGTTTACCGATCTCTCTCTCTCTACCCATGAGCGTATTCAGGCCAACACTCGGGGACTCGGCACTCTTATCCACCACGGCTTTATGGATCAGGCCTACTATATTCAGCGCATGTTTGAGGAGCACACTTCCTTTCTCAATCCTAACACTCCTCATCCTGATTTTTCGGGCCCTCAGTTCTCTGATCCTAATGTCTATGGCTTCATGTACCCTGATGGCGTCGGCCCTTATGGCGCCATTACCACTGCTCCCGGGGATGATAAAGATCAGGAGGCCGGCCCATCTCATGCGCTTGACAGTTGATGATGCCATAGTTAGTCTTGTTTTGTGTGGTCCTTCGGGGACTTTTCGTATGTGTTTCTGCTGTCCTACGAGACTTTTAAAAATATGCTTTTAGTTGTGTGTTCTGTTGGGCTTTCATAGCCTCATTTTTGTACCCCTGCCTTTATTAAATGAAAGTTCTATTATGCTTTTCTGTTCAGTATATTTTTAGTATATCCCTTACCCTTTTATGCCTTATTGTTCTATTTTTTTCTCACCATCTTTGATTAACTGACAAAGGGGGAGAAATCTTATTGAGGGGGAGATCCTTAATTACGGGGGAGTTACTTTCTTTATTCTTATTGTTTGTCAATTATCAAAATGGGGGAGTTTGTTGGCACATCGATTTTGATCATTGTTCACAATAACCCTTGTACGTCTTTAGTTTGTACTTTTCACAGGCAAGAATAGAAGAAAAGAATCTCCATTCCATGACGCTTATCAAAGACCATGGAGCTCTGCAAATTCTCCTATATTAAGATGATGATATACAACAACAAAGAGAAATGCCAAAGACTATGAAGCAGCCCATGCAAAAAGATCCAGCTTGGAGACTACAAAGAAGACGGTTCTTATCCTTGCTCTTTTTCTGAGTCTGTAAATGTCTAAAAAATCTTTGTACGTACTTTGTTAGAATGACAATGATAAAGAAAGAAATGGTAGAATAGTCTTTCATAGGAGACGGAAAATCTGCCGGATTTTCGGATAAATTCGACGGATAATCCGATCACTCACAGCAAGTTAGTGAGCCAATGATCGGATCATCCGACGGACATCCACGGAAATCCGTCGGATAATCCGATCGCTCACAGCAAGTCAGTGAGCCAAAGTTCGGATAATCCGTCGGACATCTGCGGAAGTCCGACGGATAATCCGAACCTCTCACAGCAAGTTTCTGAGATATAGTTCGGATCATCCGCCGGAGTTCCGTTGAAATCCGATGAATAATCCGCTTGACTTATTTGCAACTTTTGAATTCAAATCCAACGGCATCTGGCAAGTACATTTAATGCATCTAACGGCTCTTTTTATGACCGTTACTGTTGACCGGATAATCCGACGGATTTCCGCTGAAATCCAGCGGATAATCCGGTTGACGGCTGAATTGCCTTTATGACTTTGGATTTGTATAAAAGGGGCTTTAGTCTCTCCTCTTAAAATCTATCTCTTACAAGCTTTAAATTTTCTCAACCACAAAAGAGCTTCACCATTAATACTCCACCAAGCTTTCAAATTGTCATCCTCTCCCAAAGTGCTAGAGTATTTGCGAGTTGTAATCTTCGATCTTCACGTGTTAGAAGATCAACAAGTTCTCTTCTCATTTGTTTAAAGTTGGCGAGCCTTCGTAAGAAAACTCGTGTGTTGAAGTTGGCGAGTCTTCGGATCCAAACTCGTGTTGAAGTTGGCGAGTTCTTCGGATCCAAACTCGTGTGTACTATTTGATTAAATAGTGGATTTAAGCCGGAGAGAGTTCCGGGACTGGATTGCCTCAAGCGAGGATACCAGGATACATCTTGTGTTTGATCTTCCTACTCTTTACTTTTATTTATCATATATTGCTTCTGTTGCTCTAGTTAATTTTATTTCCCTATTCACCCCCCCTCTAGGGTTCTACAAGAGATTGTTTTGCATGGTATTAATAAGATAGTTATCTTGTAAGTCTTTTTTCTGGCATATCTTATCTTCTGACCGTTGAAATAGTGAAACGATATTCTTTCTATTCCCTTTGATCATCACTCGGCCTTCAGTGGAAATATCTTATTCAATATTTACATTCCTATCATAGCTATATTGTTCTGATCACCCTCGCTATCCTCCTATCATACAACTTGTTGATTTTTTCTGAGTCACAAACCCTTATACCCCATTCCAATTTGATTTAGAATTTTTAGTCCCTCATCTCAGAAGATTTCATTATTTTGCCTTTTCAATAAATTGTTTATGTTCGTCACTTTCGTTTTCTGTTTCACGAGACCTTATTTGATTTTTCCTCTATTTTATGATTATTTGATTATATTTTAATCGTATCTAGATTTTACTCGTGCCCAAAATGATTTTGATTACAACAATATTCCAACTTTATCTCAGATCATATGTAGATAATTATGATCGTGCCTATATTTTATCATTGTACCTAGCGATCATGCTTAGAATCCAATCGTGCCTGATGATTTAAAATCCTGTTTTTGATCAAGGCTAAGTGATCTTGGTTGTACCCCGGCCCTTATCTTTAAAATTTCGAGGACGAAATTTTCTAAGGAGGGAAGGTTGTGAAACCCGCTTTCTGGATTTAGATTAATTATTGGATATTTAGATTAATTAGGATTATTAGTTTAGATTAGGTTATAATTATTATTATTATTATTATTATTATAGATTAATTGTTAGATGGGTTTCCTAGAATAATTAAATGATTAATTAGTAACTATTAAATCCTAGCCCAACCAAAGCCCAATGACTTAAAGCCCACCAAACTAGACTGAACCCAACTTAACCAATGACTTAACTCATTCAACCCACAACCCCCACTCACGGCTCAGATCCACAAATCCCTCTCCACTACCCGCACTCCTCTCCTCTCCTTTACGTAAGTTTCCCTCAGAAACTTTGAGATCTCACAGAACCTTCACCATTCTTCCTCCACTCAAACCCACACAACTTCCTCCTCCCTTCTTCGTTTTCCATTCCGGGGCCATCCCCGCGCTCACCTCGGCGAGACCTACCGATCCAGACCCCTCTCCCCCACCTTCCAAGTCCGTCCCCGTGCAACCCCGTGCTAACCCGACAGCCCGGCGCCTCCCGTACGTGTTCCCGTGCGTGTGTCCCGTCTCCGCGTGTCCGTCCGTGTGCATACACGTGTCCGTGCTCGTCGTTTCCATCGTTCCCGACGTTGTTCTGAGTCCGAGGCCTCCACTCGGTACTCCTTCATCAAGCTTGGGTAACCCCTTTCCTCATTTTTTTCCATCTTCTGGTTGTTCACAGAACCATTTAGACCTTCTGGTCTTAGGTTAGTTTATGTAGATTATTAAACTAAGTTCCGTGTTTTGATTATTTGGTTTCTGTGGTGTTAAATTAGCAATGTGGTAATAATATACATATTAGGAAACTTTATACATGTTTATTTGGTATTAATTGATTTATGGATTAACCTTAATAATTTAAAATATGGTTTAAATGATTTAAGTGGTTTAAATAAAAGTTAGGATTATCACTTATTTTGTAATGTTAATTTGTAGAGATTCTAAACCTAATAAATGATTTAGTTATTTTATTTACAAAATAGTGGTAAATAATATTCATTTAAAAGCTATTATTTTTAAATAAAAGTTTTGTTAGAAAAATTGTATTATAAATTATATATATTCTCCTTTTTAAAATAATTTCTAATCAAAAAGGTTTATAAAGAGATTAATATAATAAAAACTAATATTTAATTAAAAAGGTTATTTTGGTAATGGTATTTAATATTAAAACCCGAAAACCTTTTTATATTAACTTTAAACAAATATTTTGGTAAGAAAACGTATTTTTGTACATTTATTATTATCTATGTTTAAAGGTGATTTTCTACATAATTTATGAAATGTCTAAAAGACATATTTTATGAAAATTATTCTGATTAAATAAATTCTATTTTAAAATGTTATTTAAATAAAAACTATTTTCTTACGAAAATTACTAATTTCGAGAAATTCATTTTAAAGTATTTTTCCTATTAATTAATTTGTTGCATAGGCCCAGTTTTCCTTTATTTTTCTGCGACCATGTATTGTGTAGCTTAGATTTTCTATTTTCTTTTCTGGGTTGGTTATTTGCGTAGCTAGACGTATAAATTATAATTGGGTATTAATTATTTTGTACAAAATTAATAAGATTTTCTCATATTAAGTTAATGAATAAAGATTCCTAATAATTTAAACAACTTCATGTTTTCTCACTTAAAAGACCACTTAGTTTTATATATATTATTAAAAATACAAAGTCTTGCCAATTAAAGTGTAATTGCTATTTTCTCCAATAAATCAATAATCGATTATTCCGTAAATTGATAACCAATATAGTTTACGATGTTAGACGGATTTCGTTAGATTAATTAAATAACTTAAAACCTGACTAGGGTCTGTTTCTATAAATTGCAACTAGCACACCTAGATTTGGCTCATCTATGTTTCTAAGTCAGGATTTTCAACTGTAGGTTTTTGAGGACATATTTGACTTCCTCCCCAGGTACCGAAATCATGTTCCAGTCATTAACAAAGGCAAGTTACGGTTATGTTTTCTTGTATTTTATTTAGTAATTGTCAAGTTGCATGTTAAACCATATTGCTACACGGAACCCTCTCCTAGGGTTCAAATATTGATTGATATTGATTTTGTGGATTGGGGGAATAGTGTAACGTTTATGGCTAATACCCCTCATATTGCATAATTGTGCGAGCTTACCCCTCTTACACACGGGGATAAGCCGTATCGCGTCGCTAGGACGCTATTGTACAACCCAAGCCGGACATAGACGTTTACACATTCAAATCACATTATTTTAAATTGTCAAATTACTGAAAAAATATTGTCTCAACTGTTTAGCCTGCACTTTTCCATTATTACATGAAATATGAGATACATATTCGTACTTGCTCCTTCCTAACTGGAGACCCACATTTTTAGGTGACATTGAGGATGCTGAGCTATTGTACAATAGCTACTATGACCCGGTATTGTATCCTGTGGTGTTGCCAGAGTCCCCTTTGGAGGACGCAGAACCTGAGGCCGATGAGCCGACCGCCTAGCTAGTTGTTTCCAGTTTCCTATTTTATTGTTTTGGAGTTTGTTAATCTGAATTCAGTACTTTATTTCAGTTCTTCCATTTCCAGTTGTACTTTTCAATTGTTGAATAAAAAATTTTAAAATTTTCATATATTCAAGTTGTGACAAATGTATAGATGTTGTTGTGAATACCTGCATATAGAACAGCTTACTGCCGCCGTCTCACAACGATGCAGGCTGGGCATGATCCGGTTCGACCCAATAATTTGGGATCGGGTCGTGACATAGGTCGAGTCAGTCCCGTGGCCCCGGGGTGCTGCTCGAAAAAACAATCGCCCTTGTCGATAAGTTGTCCATGACCGCGCACCTATGCTAACTTCTAGACTTAACGTAACTGCATGGTCTCATCATCGTCATTTAGTTCCTTTGCTTTACTTCCACTTTTCATACTTCTTTTGCAGAGCCCAAACCAGGGTTGCCTCGGTGACTGACCTACAGTCCCGACATATTTCCTCTCGGCGACTAACCATCGCTTAGACTTAATATTCTTTGAACTCAGGGAACGGCTACTGCATAGCCTTCCCAATTAACTTGAACATAACATGTTCCTTAAGCATTGACAGATCGTGGCTAACTTTTCACTGAACCAAATGTGGCTCGTGCCTTAAACCAACTCGTGTTCTACGCAACGCTATCGCCCAAGTCATACCTCTTATGACGGGCCTTGGGATCGTGGGACTATTTAACTTGACAACTATAAAACCCCTAAATTTCTACTATTTTTTTAAAATTAAAATTTGTACTGATTATTTTTTATTTTGTATTGTACGTCGCGTAGTTGCATTGTACGTCGTGCGTAAAATTTTGTTTTTCGTAATTGCTCGACGAGTGCGAATATGTACGAGCGTACATATTTTAGAAAAATATTTTTGTTCTATTTTTTGTATAATAGATATAATAATTAGTTTTGCTATCATTTCTAAGTTTGTTACTTTTACTTCTTTTCTAAAAGTTATTAATAATAAATAATATTTTTGTATAATAGAAAAGCATAAATATATAAAAATATTTGTGCATACATATATTTAGTAATTATTTATTAGTTTATTTTAAATAATAATGCAATTTTTGAAATTATTATTATTAGTATTTTTGGAAAACATATTTTGAAATTATTGTGACAATTTAAATCTTAATTTAAATTGTGGATTTATTTAAATTAATATCTATATTTGGGATTTGATTTATCCCATTGATTTTAAACTAAAGAATTTAATTAGATTTAAATTGGATTTGTATTTGGATTTGGATTTGATTGTTTTTAAATTAATAGATTGAATTATCTAAATTGGGTTTAACTATTCTAATCCTTATCTTAATGGGAATTCCCACATCCTATAAATAGGCAGGTACTCCTCCAATAATTTCTCCACAATATTCCTATAAAATTTCACCCACATCATTGCGTGCATCGTGTCCGTGTCTCCGTCTCTTCCACTATTTTTTCTCCATTACAATTATATTACCCCTTCATCGTGTCCGACACTCCAGATCACGATTTCCAAAATTTCATGTCGTGTCCACTAACCCAAACGTGACCCAATTACAACAAACCCTAAAACCCTGACCCTAACGGCGACCATGGCCGGCCATCTCCACCATGCTCACCCCGAGCACACCCCGACCAGCCACCAAGTCATCACCAGCATACCACCGTTAACCCGACCTCTCTACTTTCCAGCGCCACACATTCTCCGGCCGACAATAGTCCTGTCCCCGCTCTACCACCAGACCTCCACAGACCCCTCGACCATCAACACCACCATACCCATCCACTGCCACCCCTATCAACCCTTCAGACCTCTCCACCCCGACGTCCCCATCTACCCGACACCATCATTACCAAACCAGCCATCACTGTTACCTCCGCCACCATGGACCCCCGACCTACTCCTAGCCTCCATTGCCACCACCAAAAATTAGAAGAAGAAGGGAAATCCCTTACCTCCTCCGTCGCGACATGGCCGAGATGTGCGGCGCCGCCAGATCACGACTCCAGGTAGCCCCACCTGGCCTTCATACCTCCACGCTGTCGCGTCCCGGTGAGCTGCCGGACCCGCACACCCGCCTATGTCTCGGTGCAGACGCGTCTGCACCCCGGACCGCCGCAGCTGGCGGTGTAGCCCTCCTCCGGGATGCCGCCCACCGCTCGACTCTCGTCAAGCTCTGCGTCAGTCGAGATCGGGCCTCACCCTCCTCCGTCAATCCGCCACCGTGCCCAGCCGAACCCCCTTCTTCCTCTCCTCTCCCGTCGAGCGCCGCCCCTCCGACCCGCGACCGCTCCCCCGCCGGCGTCGTCCACCAGCCTCCGCACGTACCTCTCTCCGACCGCCGAGAGGCGCCGCCTCGGATCCGCCCAACACCCGCCTGAGCCGAAAACCCTCTTCCCTCCGCTCACGCCGGCGCCGCCCGCGCGCAACCTCGCCACCGCCTCCCTCTCTCGAGCCCAGCTCTCCCGCTCTCCCGAAACCCTCTCCCGTTCTCATCCTCCCTCTTCGCCGTATGTCGCCAGCCCTCAGCCGCCGACCCCCAGCTCCGATCGCCCCTCTGCTCCTCTCGATCCTCCCGCTCTTTCCCTCTTTCTCAATCTCTCTCTCTCTATGGTTCCTTCTTAGGAACGGAGCTAGCTCAGCTCGTTTAGCTTGGGCTGGTCTTACGTTTTTTATATATTTTATTTTAGTGTTATTTTAATTTTATTCAGTTGGATTATTTAATTAAATTTTTAGTTGGCTTTGTAAATAAGTGTTGGGCCTATAAATTATAAATTACTAGTGTTATTAGTATTAGTATTTATCATGAATTTATTATTATTTTAATTATCATTGGTATTATTATGTTTGTTTCCAAATAAATACTTATTAATTAACTTTCCAAAATTACCTTGTAAAATTGTATTAGACTTGGCCCTATATTATTTTCAAACTGGATTTCGAAGCCTAAAATATATTAACATTATTTTTATGTTATTAAATATGGTTGTAAGTATTTACTACTAAGCAAATTATAGTTTTGCTATAAAGAAATGAATTTTGTGACTCTCAAGAATTTATCAAAATTGCTTTACTAATAGAAATATAGTTTTTAAATATAAAAGATATTTTTAAAATAGTTATTTATATTTACTTATATAAAAAAATTTACTTTTATTTTTATTTATCTAAGATTATTCATGACCAATCGTTCTTTTCTTATCCCTTTGCAAATTCTGTCCTTCCTCCTATCGACCCTAACTAATTTGACCGTCCTGGACTCGATGGAACCATCTGTGCTGCCAACCGAGGTCCCCTTGTGTGGTTGTTACCCAAAGTCACAGTTCGTGCCACATTGAGCATTGCAGTACACCAGGCGTCCTACCAGGCAAGACACCTTGTCATTTGTTGTTTAATTATTTTAGCTAATATTTCATGCATTATTCATTATTTTCTTTATGCGAAATAAACTGTGATACATGGCATAACCTGTTAGAACTTACTGTTCATTTATATTTCATGCTATGTATTATTTTTCTTACACATTAAACCTAGATTTAAGGGACCACCTTGCGTGTTGCATTCATTGGCCTTGACACGTTGTACCACAAAGTTGTGTGTCGCATATAGAACACGGAAGTGCGTGATTGGCTGGCCACCAGTACGTACAAGCCGTTTGATAGAAATAACCGCTAATAGATATTGCATGCTAGTTTGACTTAGCGGTTATAGAGTTTAATGTTGCGGATACAACATAGTAGGCATTGGGCGGGGATGACAATTCCTTAGCGTATGGGATTCGATGCACTTTTCCTTGTGACCCGGAAGCTCCGCTGGAGATACGGGGTTGATGACCCATGATTACTGACGGCCACTGACGTTCTGCGGAACGTTATACTCTTACTGATGGGGCCTCTGGTGTCCCAAGGGGGGACCATGCCGATCCTATTTAGCCAGGGCCCATGCGTAGGAAGGATTGTTCTTAACTACATTTCACTTAGAACGGTTAAGCACCTTTATCCGTTAGGTACGAGTACTTTTGGTTTGGGTACTTGTATCTGACCGTAGCTTGGAACAATAACTTGTCGCAGATTAGTTCGTCACATCTTGTCCTTGTTTGGTTGTAGGTGTGACTTACTACTTCGATGAGAAGGTATTGAACCTTGTTGGGATCCGGATACCATATTGGATTCATAGCATGGAAAGATACGTCACCATGAATTAGTTTACCATGTCCTGTCCTTGTTTGGTTGGAGGGATGGTAAGCTAGTTCAATAGGTGTGTATTGGACCATGTTATAATTCAATTGACTTATTTATTTGAGCAATATTTATTCAGTTTATATGGTATGATATTACGTGTCTTGTTACGTCCCTCTGAGGACCTGGTTATCTCCCCAGGTGTGTGCTCTTATCTTCGCAGGTGTTCTAGCTCTAGCCGTGATCATCGCTATTTCTTCGAGGATAATTGCACTTGGATCGTCTTCGCTTTGCTCGCCAAATTCATTCTTTTGTATATCATGTATTTCTTTTCATTGTTGGTAGTAGATTTGTCTCCGTCCAACATATTGTATCAAGACAGTTCATTATCATTTTATGATATCTTTTATTCATTTATTTTGTGTGGATGAGATTAGTTATGGTTCTACTGCATTTTACAGCTTATGTATTCATACGAGGCTTCCATATATTGGAGTATACTTCGTATGAATATAGCTGGCATGTCTACGTTCCTAGTCCTACATATTTTGGGACTGGGGCGTTACAACAACCGCAGAAAGAGCGGAACAACACTTGGAATGACCTTGGTCGACCAGCATAACTTTGCCTAACTTAATCGAGCCTATAACTTAACTCGAAGAGCGAGCAAAGGCTATGCCAAGCCTTGCATCGAAGAAACGTGCATGCTTTATCGAACATTTACGCGGGCGACGCCTATGACTTAGGCTAGTTCATGGTTTTGTATCAAAGACCAACTTTCTATCTCCCAAGTCGCGGGACGAAGGACCGAGTGTCATTTTCAAAGCACGCCGTGCACCAACTCTAAGCCGACCGTTGGACCTTTCCATATTCTAACTCATTTCGACCTGTCGAAATTATTCCCTTAGCTATGTGGATTCGTCTCTTTTATTATCAAGCCTACTTGTACAAGTTAAAAATATGTGATTTATTATGTGAAGGCTAAGATGAGGCAAGTTTACCGAAACTATCCCACCTGAACGAGCGGTCGCCTTGACCGAGCGATATCTTCGAGCAGCCATTGCGAGGCTAAGTCCGAACGCCGTCGGCGTTTCGATTCCTCCGATTGACTGAGCTGGACGGGACACTACAGAGGTCGAGCATCCTGTTCCTCATGTGCATACCCAGAATGGTTTGGCAGAATCTATGATCAAAAGTCTTAAATTGATAGCTAGACCTTTACTTATGCAGTCCAAATTACCCATTAGTGTTTGGGGTCATGCAATACTTCATGCTGCATCCTTAATCAAGTTAAGGCCAACATCTTACCATGAGTTATCTCCTTCTCAATTAATCTCTGGATACCAACCAAATCTTTCTCATATTCGAAAATTTGGTTGTGCAGTTTATGTCCCTATCCCTCCACCAAAGAGAACCAAATCCCCAACGACGATTGGAAATTTATGTTGGCTTCGAATCTTCCTCGATTATTAAATTTTTAGAGCCATTGACAGGAGATATATTTACCGCAAGATTTACTGACTGTCATTTTGATGAGATAGTCTTCCCGACGTTAGGGGGAGATAAAAAGGGAGATAAATGCCTTATTCCAGAAGAACGTCGTAAAATATTATGGTATACTCCAACTTTATCTCACCTCGACCCCAGAACTCCCTAATGTGAACAAGAAATTAGGAGAATTAGTCACTTACATTCTATAGCAATTGAATTACCCGATGCATTTAATGATGCTGCAAAAGTGACTAGGTCACACATACCAGCTATGAATGTACCTTCTAGAATAGAAGTACCAAAAGACCAATACAAAGCATCAAATGAGTCGAATCCACATCAAAAACATGGGAGACCTAAAGGTTCCAAAGACTCAGCTCCTCGGAAAAGGAGACTAAACAATATTGCATACCCTAATGCTCCTGAAGAAGCAGCTCTTTAAAGAGCATCCCCTGAAGAGGAAGTTCATGACGGTCCGGAAGATGTCATGAACCAAAAATACAATTTCTCCAAAATAATGCATATCGCTCCGGTCGAGGATATGCCTCGGATCCGAGAAGAGACTGAGAAAGAGGTACCGGTACACAACAATAATGAGAAATCTGTATTTTACACATACTCAGGAGAAATCTGGAATCGAAAATAGTTTGTCATGGATGACATTTTCTCATATGCAGTAGAAGATGAAATAAAAAGGGGTAATGAAAATGAGGATAACACTGAACCACGAACAATCGTTGATTGTCGAAAGAGACAAGATTGGCCAAAATGGAAAGATATGATTCAAGCGGAATTAGGCTCCCTCGCAAAACATGGAGTGTTTGGTCCTATTGTACAAACACCAAAAGGAATAAATCCTGTAGGTTTTAAATGGGTGTTTGTAAGAAAAACAAATGAAAATAATGAGATCCATAGATATAAAGCACGATTAGTTGCTCAAGGATTCTCACAAAGACCGGGAATAGATTATGATGAAACATATTCTCCGGTTATGATATCATCACATTTAGATATTTGATAAGTCTCGTTGTTTCTAAAAAACTGGATATGAGACTTATGGATGTGATGACAGCTTACCTGTATGGTAACCTGGACAATGATATATACATGAAAATCCCTGAAGGATTCAAATTACAAGAAACCAAGTCTATTAATACGCACAATATTAAATTATAACGAGCTCTATATGGACTAAAACAATCCGGAAGAATGTGATACAATAGACTCAGTGAATACCTGTCCAGGGAAGGATATAATAATGATCATATATGTCCGTGCGTATTCATTAAGAAATCCTTGAATGGATTCGTCATAGCAGCTGTTTATGTAGATGACATAAACTTGATAGGATCTCCAGAAGAGATTGAAAAGGCCGCTAGCTATCTTAAGAAAGAATTTGAAATGAAAGACTTGGGTAAAACAAAATTTTGTCTCGGCCTGCAGATCGAGCATAATAAAAATAGGATTTTACTCCATCAAGCCAAATATGCTGAAAACCTTCTGAAGAGGTTTAACATGAGTGATTGTCACTCACTAAGCACACCTATGGTGGTTAGGTCATCAGAAATTGACAAAGATCCATTTCGGTCGAAAGAAGATATTTTGGGTCCTGAAGTACCATATTTAAGTGCAAAAGGTGCACTCCTTTATTTAGCACAATGCACTAGACCTGATATCTCTTTTTCTGTAAATTTGTTGGCTAGATATAGCTCTGCACCTACGCGTAGGCATTGGAATGGCATAAAACACATTCTTAGATATCTCAAAGGAACCACTGATCTTGGTTTATATTATTCATATAAACATGCTGACCTTGTTGGATATGCAGATGCAGGTTATTTATCTGATCCCCATAAGGGAGATCACAAACAGGTTATGTTTTTATTAACAGTGGTGCAGCTATATCATGGAGATCAGTCAAACAAACTATTGCAGCAACATCAACCAATCATTCAGAAATTATGGCACTCCACGAAGCAAGCAGAGAATGTATATGGTTAAGGTCACTAATTCGACACATTATGTAAAACCCCTAAATTTCTACTATATTTTTAGTACTGATTTTTTTTTGTATTTATACGTCGCATAGTCGTATTGTACGTCGCACGAAAATTTGCGTTTTTCGTATTTACTCGTCGAGTGCGAATATGTACGAGGTACATATTTTTAGAAAAATGGTTTTTAATTTTATTATCGGTGATGGTTTCAAAATAATATATATAATAATTATTTTTATTAAGATTTGTGAAAAGTATCTATCGAGATTGGCAAAACTTATTATTTTAATTATTTATAAAATACTATCTTATTTTAATAGTGGTAAATTAGAAAACTAGATCTATGAGAATATGCTACTCGTGTAAAGCACATATTTTATGTATATTTTCAAAATTTATTTTTATTATTTATAATAAATTATTTAGCGAGAAGGTATTTTAAATATTTGAATATTTATGTTTATTTTCAAAATTGTTTACCTAAATCATTAAAAATGTATTTTAAAAGAGATATTTCCCACTACTATTTAAAATATTTATTCTCATTTTCGAAATTATTATGCTATTTAAATAAAAAAGGTAGTTTGAAATTTTTTCTATTAATACTTAAATATTTATTATGATTTTCATAATTAATTAATTATTATTATTTATAAAAAAGATAATTTAAATTTAGTTGTGATAATTTAAATGGTGATTTTATTTATTTTAAATAGTTTAATTTAAATATGTAAGTTATCTATTGGATTTGGTTTAGATTTGATTTTGTTTTAAAAACAAATGTGACAATTATCTATGGGAGATTTAAAACCCCTTATCCAACTGTGAATTCTCACGTCCTATAAATAGGCAGGTACTCCTCCATAAATTCCTCACATCTATAAATATACGTGCATCGTGTCTGTGTCCGTCCAAATTCTTATTCCATATTTTTATATATACAATTTCAACCTCTCCGTATCGGACACACCCCGACACAAACGAATTCCTAACCCTATCTGTCCCGTCCACCGCCTCCTCGCTACCTCGGCCAAATACCTATCTCCCTCGACTCCACAAACCACCCTCTCTACCGATCCCGGCCAACTCCAGCCAGGGCCGACCATAGCACCACCGCCATGGCCACCTTCCGATCCCCTGTCACGACCACCACCAGAATAACCCCTCCAACACCCGAACTCCATCACCGAGCCCCAGCCATAGACAACCACTGCCACCACCCTCACCATCACGATCACAACCCCAAATTTATACGTACACACACCACCGCTCCCTGCGACCCGACACCGCTTCCTGCGACCAACACAAACCAGCACCGTGACCAACGCCAATCCCTGCCACCGCCACCACACGACCAAACCACCACCGTTAGCACCACACCCGACTAACACCACTGTCGTACAGCCCTGGCCCCCTCACTCGGCCACCCTCGACTCTGAACCCATCTCCCTGCCACGGCCATTCCCGGTCGCAGCAGCAACCACCACCGACAGCCACCAAAATTCCCAAATAAGCAAATAAATAAAAACCCCAAACCACAGCCATCACTCACCTCCCCGTGGTCGGCGAGCTCCGCCGCACCGAGAATCCACCGCCGTCCACCGTGACTGGTGGAACCGCTGCCCTAGTCCTCGTGCCCTTCCTCCACCGCCGTCCGTCGTGACTGGTGGAACTGCCACCCTGTCCCCACCGGCTCCGTCGTGTCTCCACGAGTTCTTCCCGCTCGTTCATCTCTCGTTCGCTCTCTCCTCCGCGCCTTGTCGACCAGCGAGCCAGTCCGAGCGCCAGATCCGCGGCCGCGTATGCCTTCCCGGTCGCGTCGAGCTCGAGCGCTCCCTCCGTTTCTCTCTTCCCTCTCGCCTCCTCTTTTCCTATGCGCGACCCCCTCTGCCGTCGGCCGGACCGCGAGCGCCGCCTCCCAGCGTGTCCAGCCGCGCGTGTACCTCCTCCACCGCAGAGTCCCGCAGCTCTCTCACGAATCCAGGTGTCGCCGTGCCCCTTGCCGCCGGTGAAGCCACCGCAGTTCTCCTCCACCCGCCTCCACCTTCTCTCTCCCGCTCCCCGTCACTTTTCCCCCTTTCAATTCCCTCTCTCTCCTCTCTTCCTTCCTTTTCCATCTTCTTCTACAGGTACGATTATTTCTTTTGTTAGTTCTGTTGAAGTGTGGTTTTGTCTTTTTATTTGTTTTTTTCACTTTACTTTTTAATGAGAACAGATACATTTTTATATTATTAGGATTATTATTATTATTAATTAATATTACTATTTTTGATTTGTATTATTGCTAACATCATAATTAATATTTATTATTATTATTATTATTATTATTATTATTATTATTATTATTATTATTATTATTATTATTATTATTATTATTATTATTATTATTATTATTATTTTTATTTTTATTAGTATAATCATTATTATTATTATTTATTACCTGAAATGAAGATATTCGTGTAATCTAATACTTTATATTTTAAAATGTATGTATGTATGTAAATAGCATTTTAGTATTATTACCATTACAATTAGCATAATATTATTAATATATTTTGTTACAATTATTTGGTAACCAATATCAATATCATATTTTAAACTATAATATTTGCCTAACAATTTAATTTAGTTTTTAAACCAAGAATATAAGATTATAAATTCCTTTGATTTTGTGAATATATTTTAGCCCTAAATCGTCTTTAGATTTTTAGTCTTTCTAAATATTTTTGACTAAGAGTCATATTTTACAAACATACAGTTTAGCCTAAAACGATTTTCGATTTTTCAAGCATTCACCTAAAAACACATTCTTACTAATAAAAATATAGATTTCTAAATCTAAATATTCTATTTGACAAAGATATAGTTTGGCCTAAATAAGTTATTAATATTTTCGATTAATTATTTAAAACATCTTGTTTATGAAGTTTAGTTTCTATTATAAGCATGGCTATACAAACTTTGGGTTTTAGCCTAAATCTATTTATTCCTTTGTTTTCAAATATTTATCAAAATTGTTTACTACTAAATACATCTTTAAGTATTTAGTTTTCTAAAATCGTATATATATTATTCAATCAATTTCTTTAATTATCCTTCCGTCCGTGACTAATCCCATTAATCATGTTCCCTCGCCAATTCTATACTACCTTGTGTCGATCGTAACTAATTTGACCCTACTGGACCCAATGGAACTGTCCGTGCCACCATCAGAGGTCACCTTGCATAGTTTTTACACCGAAGTCGCAGTTCATGCCACCTTGATCATCGCAGCACACCAGGCGTCCTACCAGGCAAGACACCTTGCCTTTACTGTTTAATTTCTTGCTCAATATCATGCATATTTTATTTCTTATAAGTTGTTCTTTCAAAACTATATGTAGTTGCAAATTACTATACTTTAGTTTTCTTTATGCATTTGGCCTAGAGTTAAGGGACCACCTTTGTTTGTGCCGCATTCATTGGCCGACACCTGTGTGCACGATGTCACGTGTCTCATATAGATTCGGACTTGCGTACCGACCGTACATCGGTGCATACAGGACGAGCGTTAGGATATAACTGCTAATATAATTTCCTAGAAGACTTAGCGGTTATTAGAAATATCGTGGTGTAGATTCAGCACGAGTAGTGCATGGGGAGGGGAAGACAGTTATTAGGCGCAGGGCTTTCACACATTTACTTTTCTCTAGCTGTCATTTGTGACTCAGCCGAGAGCTAGTGCGCCGTACACTTATTTATTTTTCTCTAGATGACACTAGTGCCTCGGTTGAAACATAAAAGTGCCATGCATTTACTTTCCTCTAGCTGTCGTTAGTGACTCACCCGAGAGACTAGTGTGCCGTGCATTTATTTATTTTTCTCTAGATGCCACTAGTGCCTCGATTGAAACGCTAACGCACCGTATTTCTAGTCTCGGGAGCCCTTGTGTGGAATGTTGTCTTCAAAGTGCATTTTCACATAGAATGGTTAAAGACCTTTTATCTGTTTAGACATGTACAGTTTTCTGTTGAGATAACTATATTCAGTTTATGGCATGATATTATGTGTCTAGTTACGTCTCTCTGAGGACCTGGTTATCTCACTAGGTGTGTGCTCTTGTCCTTCGCAGGTGTTCTAGCCGTGGCCATGATCGTCACTATTTCTTCGAGGATGATTGCACTTTGATCGTCTTCGCTTCTCTCGCCAAACTCTTTCTTTTACTATGTATTTCTTTTCATAGTTGGTAGTGGATTTGTCTCCACCCAACTACATGTACCAATGATAATTCATAGTTGATTATATGATATCTCTTATTCATTTATTTTGTGTGGATGAGATTAGTTATGGTTCTACTGTATTTTACAGCTTATGTATTCATATGAAGTTTTCATATATTGGAGTGTACTTTGTATGTATACAGCTGGCATGTCTACGTACTTAGTCCTACGTATTTTGGGACTGG
Organism: Iris pallida; assembly: GCA_029216955.1. Taxonomy (NCBI): domain Eukaryota; kingdom Viridiplantae; phylum Streptophyta; class Magnoliopsida; order Asparagales; family Iridaceae; genus Iris; species Iris pallida. The sequence continues at coordinate 3,694,592 of JANAVB010023600.1, forward strand.
AGCGTTATATGCTTTTGTGGTGGCCCATGCAGGTCAAGATAAATTGTTTGGTTACTTTACCGTACCAAGCAAGCCTGCGAATAGGATTAGAAGTCTAGGATCTCATCCACATACTTGACCTCCTTTCTCGATTCCATATTCGAACTATCATTCGACTCATCGACTGTATCTTGTTTGATTCATTCTGTCATTATTCTTATCTTTCCTTTGTGCTTGCTAGAGATTGACCCTACTAGTTAGATGTCCCAAACATCCCTAGTTTAATTCTTTAAGTTGGGTAGAATACCCCACGACCTGACACACCCTTGACCATTAAGGGAATACAAATAGTATTATCTAGACCATAGAGACTAGAAGAATTTAACCCATTTGGTCAACCAAGCCTTGGTCAATAAAACCGTAGAATGATGGTATAAGAATAAACAAGACTTAGATCCTTATGACTCTTAGACTATTCATATTTGTTTTTATTTCATCTACCATCGTGCATATGTTCTACTATCTAGACTAATGATGCTAATATAGCCTAGTATTTGCAAGCTAATTCTTTATCGAGCTTGATCAAGGCAAATGATATTGAGCGGCCGCTCACTAACATATTGTCTAGTCAGAACCGGTGCATGATGGTCTGATCAACCGAGTGCACTTTGGTTCGCTTTTGTCTATTATTCTACGTAGATGGAACATAAATAAACTTAGCCTTTAGAATTCTATCCACGACTGCCTTGAAAATTCTTTCAAAATTATACGGTCGTCCTTGAATCACGTATTGGTAACGTATTGGTATTCGATAAAATCGTCATTGAACTCCTTATTGCTTTCGCCTCTACCTATTTTAGAAGGACGGAGGCGTGGTACTAGAAATTCCTCTACCTACCCTATCACCTATAACCCTCAACCTACTCTCAAATCATACCTTCTAGGTATTTAATCCATTCTCTCTAACCTTTATTGCATATTCTAACTTTAACCCCCACTTATTTTCTTTCTTGTGTTAACCCATGATTATCCTTGCCGTTATTGAAATCGAGATTTCCTAATGCATCTTTTCGTTGAACATTGTGGATTGTTTTGTGCATTCTCACCCCCCTGCGAATCCTTAATTTCGAGGATGAAATTCTTTTAAGTTGGGTAGGATGTAAAACGCCTAAATTTCTACTATATTTTTAGTACTGATTTTTTTTGTATTTATACGTCGCATAGTCGTATTGTACGTCGCGCGAGAATTTGCGTTTTTCATATTTACTCGTCGAATGCGAATATGTGCGAGGTACATATTTTTAGAAAAATAGTTTTTGATTTTATTATCGGTGATGGTTTCAAAATAATATATATAATAATTATTTTTATTAAGAGTTGTGAAAAGTATCTATCGAGAATGATAAAACTTATTATTTTAATTATTTATAAAATACTATCTTATTTTAATAGTGGTAAATTAGAAAACTAGATCTATGAGAATATGCTACTCGTGTAAAGCACATATTTCATGTATATTTTCAAATTTTATTTTTATTATTTATAATAAATTATTTAGCAAGAAGGTATTTTAAATATTTGAATATTTATGTTTATTTTCAAAATTGTTTATCTAAATTATTAAAAATGTATTTTAAAAGAGATATTTTCTACTACTATTTAAAATATTCATTCTCATTTTTGAAATTATTATGCTATTTAAATAAAAAGGTAGTTTGAAATTTTCCTATTAATACTTAAATATTTATTATGATTTTCATAATTAATTAATTATTATTATTTATAAAAAGATAATTTGAATTTAGTTGTGATAATTTAAATGGTGGTTTTATTTATTTTCAATAGTTTAATTTAAATATGTAAGTTATCTAATTGGATTTGGTTTAGATTTGATTTTGTTTTAAAAACAAATGTGACAATTATTTATGGGAGATTTAAAACCCCTACCCCTTATCCAACTGGGAATTCCCACATCCTATAAATAGGCAGGTACTCCTCCATAAATTCCTCACATCCATAAATTTCTTCACAAATATACGTGCATCGTGTCTGTGTCCGTCCAAATTCTTATTCCATATTTTTACATATACAATTTCAACCTCTCCGTATCGGACACACCCCGACACAAACGAATTCCTAACCCTATCTGTCCCGACCACCGCCTCTACCTATCTTCCCCGACTCCACAAACCACCCTCTCTACCGATCTCGGCCAAATACCTATCTCCCCCGACTCCACAAACCACCCTCTCTACCGATCCCGGCCAACTCCAGCCAGGGCCGACCATAGCACCACCGCCATGGCCACCTTCCGATCCCCTGTCACGACCACCACCAGAATAACCCCTCCAACACCCGAACTCCATCATCGAGCCCCAGCCATAGACAACCACTGCCACCATCCTCACCATCACGATCATAACCCCAAATTTATACGTACACACACCACCGCTCCCTGCGACCCGACACCGCTTCCTGCGACCAACACAAACCAGTACCGTGACCAACGCCAATCCCTGCCACCGCCACCACACGACCAAACCACCACCGTTAGCACCATACCCGACCAACACCGTCATCGTACAGCCCTGGCCCCCTCACCCGGCCACCCTCGACTCTGAACCCATCTCCCCGCCACGGCCATTCCCGGCCGCAGCAGCAACCACCACCGACAGCCACCAAAATTCCCAAATAAGCAAATAAATAAAAAACCCAAACCACAGCCATCACTCACCTCCCCGTGGTCGGCGAGCTCCGCCGCACCGAGAATCTACCACCGTCCGCCGTGACTGCTGGAACCGCCGCCCTGTCCCCACCGGCTCCGTCGAGTCTCCACGAGTTCTTTCCGCTCGTTCATCTCTCGTTCGCTCTCTCCTCCACGCCTTGTCGACCAGCGAGCCCGCCCGAGCGCCTGATCCGCGGCCGCATATGCCTTCCCGGCCGTGTCGAGCCTCGAGCGCCCCCTCCGTTCCTCTCTTCCCTCTCGTCTCCTCGTTTCCTACGCGCGACCCCCTCTGTCGCAGGCCGGACCGCGAGCGTCGCCTCCCAGCGCGTCCAGCCGCGTGTGCACCTCCTCCACTGCAGATTCCTGCATCTCCTTCACGAATCCAGGCGCCGCCGCGCCCCTTGCCGACGGTGAAGCCACCGTAGTTCTCCTCCGCCCGCCTCCACCTTCTCTCTCCCGCTCCCTGTCACTTTTTCCCCTTTCAATTCCCTCTCTCCTCTCTTCATTTCTTTCCCATCTTCTTCTACAGGTACGATTATTTTTGTTGTTGTTGGTTCTGTTCAAGTGTGGTTTTGTCTTTTTTTTTGACAAAGATATAGTTTGGCCTAAATAGGTTATTAATATTTTCGAATAATTATTTAAAACATCTTGTATATGAAGTTTAGTTTCTATTATAAGCATGGCTATACAAACTTTGGGTTTTAGCCTAAATCTATTTATTCCTTTATTTTCAAATATTTATCAAAATTGTTTACTAGTAAATACATCTTTAAGTATTTAGTTTTCTAAAATCGTATATATATTATTCAATCAATTTCTTTAATTATCCTTCCGTCCGTGACTAATCCCAATATTCATGTTACCTCGCCAATTCTACACTACCTTGTGTCGACCCTAACTAATTTGACCCTTCTGGACCCAATGGAACTGTTCGTGCCACCATCAGAGGTCACATTGCATAGTTGTTACACCGAAGTCGCAGTTCATGCCACCTTGATCATCGCAGCACACCAGGCGTCCTACCAAGCAAGACACCTTGCCTTTACTGTTTAATTTCTTGCTCAATATCATGTATGTTTTATTTCTTATAAGTTGTTCTTTCAAAACCATATGTAGTTGCAAATTACTATACTTTAGTTTTCTTTATGCATTAGGCCTAGAGTTAAGGGACCACCTTTGTTTGTGCCGCATTCATTGGCCGACACTTGTGTGCCACGATGTCACGTGTCTCATATAGATTCGGACTTGCGTACCGACCGTACATCGGTGCGTACAGGACGAGCGTTAGGATATAACTGCTAATATAATTTCCTAGAAGACTTAGCGGTTATTAGAAATATCGTGGTGTGGATTCAGTACGAGTAGTGCATCGGGAGGGGAAGACAGTTATTAGGCGCAGGGTCTTTCACACATTTACTTTTCTCTAGCTGCCATTTGTGACTCAGCCTAGAGGTAGTGCGCCGTGCACTTATTTACTTTTCTCTAGATGCCACTAGTGCCTCGGTTGAAACACAAATGTGTCGTGCATTTACTTTCCTCTAACTGCCGTTAGTGACTCACCCGAGAGACTAGTGTGCCGTACATTTATTTATTTTTCTTTAGATGCCACTAGTGCCTCGGTTGAAACGCTAACGCGCCGTGTTTCTAGTCTCGAGAGCCCTTGTGTGGAACGTTGTCTTCAAAGTACATTTTCACATAGAATGGTTAAAGAGCTTTTATCTGTTTAGACATATACAGTTTTCTGTTGAGCTAACTATATTCAGTTTATGGCATGATATTATGTGTCTTGTTACATCCCTCTGAGGACCTGGTTATCTCGTTAGGTGTGTGCTCTTGTCCTTCGCAGGTGTTCTAGCCGTGGCCATGATCGTCACTATTTCTTCGAGGATGATTGCACTTTGATCGTCTTTGCTTCACTCGCCAAACTCTTTCTTTTACTATGTATTTCTTTTCATAGTTGGTAGTGGATTTGTCTCCGCCCAACTACATGTACCAATGACAATTCATAGTTGATTATATGAGATCTCTTATTCATTTATTTTGTGTGGATGAGATTAGTTATGGTTCTACTGCATTTTATAGCTTATGTATTCATACGAAGTTTCCATATATTGGAGTGTACTTCGTATGTATACAGCTGGCATGTCTATGTACTTAGTCCTACGTATTTTGGGACTGGGGCGTTACACATTAGGGAAAGTTGCTATCTTCCGAAAGTTATGAATGAACCTCCAACCCTTTATGAGGATAATGTAGCATGTATAAGACAAATTCAAGAAGGCTTTATCAAAGGAGACAAGACGAAACACATTTCACCAAAGTTTTTCTTCACCACCAGCTTCAAAAAGAAAAGGAGATTGATGTAAAGCAGATCAAGTCTTCAGAAAATCTTGCAGATCTCTTCAATAAATCTCTTCCAAAGTGCACATTTCAAAAGTTGGTTCATCAGATTGGCATGAGGAGAACCCAACAGACATGCATATAGAAATATAGATTGGGATGGAATGTAAAAGTAAATGTACTTATTTGGGGGTGGTCACTTTTTATTTATATTGATGTAAAGACTAAATGTAATTTTATAATTTGAGGAGGAGAATCCTGAAGATGATGTTTGCAATTAAAATTCTTTTATTGCAAATTTCAATACAAACAGAACAATGTTACAGTATAGGACTTAGATGTAGTCCTAGGAGTACACTTTTGTTTATCTGGGTCCCTTATGCCGATGGAGTGAGTGGTAATGCGTTGACTCCGTTGACGATCTGACGACGGTTATCGGTTCTCTGAAGGTTTGGATTGCTCTGGGTGCTGGAGCTTGCTGAGAGGAGAAAGACGTTGAGTGTCTGTATCTGCCTCTCTGGTGATATGTTCGTTCTCTGTGTGTTCGTTGTGTGTGTGTGAAGAAAATGATCCCTCTATTTATAGCTTTGCAGGCTGGCTGCTCATGCGCGCATGTAGGATACGCCTGTACGCGGGGACGCCACGTGGTGATTGCTGATGGAGGCGTGTAGACGATGCGCCCTGATTGAGGGGTTGAATTCTTCATACTGCTGTTGTGAGCCGGCACGTAGCAGAGGAGAAGATCTTTCTGTTACTGAGATCTTGGGTGAGTTGAGTCAAAGGACACGTGTCGTCGACTCATGGCTCGGAGATCTCGGATTTGATGGGAGAATGATCTGGTAGGATGCGCCTAGGATTGGGCGCATGAGGAGACTTTGGATCGTAACCTTAAGGAGTCACGAACCATTCTGGACGCATGGCTTTTGAGGCGCATGCGAGACTTCAATAGTGACTTTACTCCTGTCTTTCGGGATCAGAGAAAAGTCTGGAGCGCATAGATTTTGAGGCGCATGCAGATTTGGGCGCATGGCTACGGAGGCGCATGTGAGATGGTTGGGTGGCCACGTGGCAGTAGCCGTCGGAGGAAAGTAATGATGATGCTGACGTTGGCGATGCTTCATCTTCTGAAAAAGCTGTCATCTGTTCAGACTTCGGGAGGCATGCTGCCAACTCTGTCAGTTCAGCATTTAATGTTTTTGACATTTGATGGACAGCTGAGTGGGCGCATCGATCGACGTTCTATTAGGCGTCTGTGTGATGCGCTTGATGTTGAAGGGCGCGTCTGTGTGATGCGCTGTCTGGCCGGCGCATCCGCTTCGTGACACGTTCTTTAATGAAGCGACTGTTACGTTCTTCGAGTCATTAATGACTCTCTGACTTAGCTGAATTTGAAGGGGAGAATTCATCATCATGAATACAAGTTCATTGCACTAACTTCGGGAAGGTTGCCACTTGGCGCATGGGTTTGATTTGCCCTGGCCTATGAATAGCAACAGTTTGAGAGAGTTTTGTTGTCTCTTCTTCGACTTCTTGACGAAGATGGATTCGACTGATCCTCCTTCTTGGCAAGACGTTGTACTGTGGATGATGGTTCTACTTGTTCGAATAAGCTTTGACGGTTTAACTCCTTCAGAAGATAAGAGCCCCAGGCTGGTAGATGCGCCTGTGCGTTGACGAGAAAGTGATTCACTCTGACGGGGCGGAGTGATGCGCTGGGAGACAGGTACAGCAGGTTGTAACTGTTGGAACACAGACTGCCTTGGTGGTAGAGCCACTGTCTTGCGGTAGCAGCAGTTGATGGCGACCGTAGCACAAGTGTGCCCTGTGAGGGGCGCATTATGCTTGTTGGTCAGCTCTCCTGATCGGCGTTTGTAATTACGCAAATCGTTAGAGGTGAGTGCCACCTTCACACCCCCATCGGGCGTATGGCAAGGCCAAGCGTCGGGGTGGTCAAGTGAGAGTGCCACATTTACACCCCCATCAGGCGCATGGCAAGGCCAAGCGCCGGGGTGGTCAAGTGAATGCTGCGCCCCCTGATCTCCCGATCAGTAATGGGGGAACATAAAGTGACTTGAACGGACCTCAGACGCACAACCAGAGGAGGCGCGGGAGTTCAAGACCACTGAGTTTGCCTTGCTCGACTTGGTTGTGAACACAATAGATACGCCCAAGTGAGACAAGGACTTTGAAGGTCGGCTCGTTTCTGGCGCAGAAGCACCTGGGTCGACCTTATACAGCTTACCATCAGCAGCGCGCATGATTGTGAGCGCATGCTTCTGGTTTACTGCTGGCATAGCACGTTTGAGGCGCATGGCCCGTGCCGCCTTGGACTTCTTCGTACCAGCCCGTAGGGCGTATAGTACTCAGAGTCCAAATTACCCTCGCCATGACAGCGAGTGAAGAACTTGCAGCCAACCCAGAAGAAGAGAAAAAACTGCAACTTTTTGTGGCTCGAACGGCTCCCTGGATAACGGGCTCCCTTTTATTTATTTATTTATTTTTTTGGTGCCCTTTTCAAATGAGGCAAGAGGGCTCTATATATAGAGTGGAATGAGACCTCCCTTCTTCTCCTTTCTGATGTGGGATTAAAAGCAAGATCCCTTCCTTTTCATGCTTCTACAAGACCCCCTTCAAAATTTTTAAAACTTTTGGACAAGTTTTGAAATACTTTGAACAAGAAGCATGAATGGTAGAGCTGTTTAGGTGTGACAATCCTATCAGAGGTAGTACGGACGTGATAGGTTTGGGTACTTCCACTGGGGAATTTATGTGGACTTATCATCCATGTAAAACCCCTAAATTTTTACTTTATTATTTATTAATATTTGTACTGATTTTAAAATTTTGTATTGTACGTCACGTAGTCGTATTGTACGTCGTGTGCGAAGGTTCGTCTTTCGTAATTGCTCGACAAATGCGAATATGTGCGAGCGTACATATTTTTGAAAAACATTATTTTTATTATTTTTATAGTTTCAAAGAAATGTAGATAATAATTATTTCTAGCTATTATTTTCAAGTTTACGATTTTTATTTATGAAAACCTTTTCGTTTATAGCAGTTATTTATAATAAATAATATTCATAGGCATACATATATTTCCTAAATATTTTGCTAGTTTATTTTAAATAAAAATGTAATTTTCGAGATTTATTAATATTAATAATTTATTATTCAAAGATATTTAAAAATATTTATTATTTTCGAAATTATTATTATTGGTATTTGAAAAATATATTTGGAAGTTATTATGGCCATTTAAATCTTGATTTGATCTTTGAATTTATTTAAATAGATTAAATTAGTATCCATATTTGGAATTGGATTTATCCTATTGATTTTAAACTAAAAATTTAATTTGATTTAATTAGATTTAATTGGATTTGGATTGGATTTAATTTTATTGATTTAATTTAAATAGATGATTTATCTACTTGGGTTTTAAATACTCCTAGTCCATATCTAAGTGGGAATTCCCACAACCTATAAATAGGCAGGTATTCCTCCACATTATTCATCCACAAATAAATTTTCCACGTGAGTGCATCGTGTCCATGTCCCCGTCCCCGTCCCAATCCAATATCTTATTCCATATTTACATATACATTATTCTCCGTGTCGGACACCCCCGACGCAATCAAAACCTAAGTCTATCCTAGCTAACTCCGACCAATCCCCGTTCCTCCTCACCATCCGCAACACTACCACCACCGTTTCGACTTCCTCCAGCTCCCTGCCACACCAACCTCGTCCTAACCCAGCCACAACCTCCTTCACCGCCACCCCGCTGCCGCCCCGAGCACAGTTCTAGTCCACCACGCCTCCCGACCAAATCCGAGCACAACCAGATCTGGTTTCTCCACCGCCCTCGCCGAAAAGTTACCATACCACAAACCCCATCTCCGGCCCGACCACGCCCTCGGCCACTGGTCGTAGACCCGACACCCAAATCAACACCAACCATCCGCGGCCACCACCGCCGCGGCAGCACAACCACCACAACCGTCAACCCAGAAAAATGTACCAAAATTTCCAAAGGAAAAGTGAACCCTAACCCATACCTCGCCGGAGCGCCGCCGCCGTGGCCATCCGCCGCCCGTGCGCGCCACCCCGGCCTCTCCGCAGATCCCGAACCGTCGCCGAAACCCTCCTCCGCCACCAGCAAACCTCGAACTCTACGAAACCCCACCGCATCCGGCTCCACAGCGTCGGAGTAGCAGAGTCGCGCCGCCCTCCGTGGCCGTCGGCCGATCTGGAGCCGTCGCGTCGCTGGAACCCTTCTCCTCCGACCCGATCCGCCGCCTCACTCCGCCTACCGCCACCTCCGCTCCTCCGATCATCTCACCCGTCGTCCTCCGCCACCGCTTGGCCCACCAGTCTAGCGTCGCTGCCGCGCTGACGAATGGACGTCGGTGAGCGCGCTTCCCTGTCGCGACCACCGTGGTCGAGAACGTCTCGCCTCCGCCCTACTCTCCTCCCCTTTCCCCTCTCTAGCCGCCGACCGCCGGACTATCCCCCGTCGACTTCCCCCTCCAGTCTTCCGCTGGACCACCGACCCTTTTTGCCGCCGGCCGAAACCCAAACCCTCCGTCCATCTCTCTTTCTCCTGCTCCTTCTTCCCTTTTATTTCATTTTTTTCCTTCTTTTGCCCCTCTGTTGAGAGCAGCAGAGTGGATATTTCGTTGAGTTTATTATTATTTTTGTTGTTGTGTTATTGTTAATTGTTTTTCTTTTCTTTTTTCTTCTTTAGTAATTTATTTTTTAGCCAGTTAATTGTTTCACTTGTTAGTTATGTAACAGAGTTAATTATATTTATTATTATTATTATTATTATTATTATTAATATTATTATTTTTATTTGTATAATTGTTGTTTTTAGGTTCCTTGTTTTCCTTACTATCATTAACATTTTATTAATTGATATTATTTTATATCAACCATTTATTTTAAAATAAACCTATAAATATTTGTAGGATTCTATTCGTAACATGATTTTTTTGGCTTAGAAGTTTAATTATATTATAAAATATATTATTATGCAAACTGTGGTAATTTGAATGTTGTTTTGAACTAAGAGGTATTTTGATAAATTAAATTTTATTTTGTGGTTGCTAAAATAATTTACTAGCTATAATTATCTAAGTATTTTTACTAATAGGACATAGATTCACTAATATAAATAAGTATTTTCTAGACAATAACATATCTAGTTTTATATTATGTACATTTTCAAAATAATTAAAAGTACCTATTCTTTCAAATTCTCTTTTAGTCATCATCCAATCTTGTCCATAACAAATTCCTTTAATCCCATTCCTTCGCCAAATTCAAGCCTACCTTATGTCCACCCTAACCAAATTGACCGTCCTGGACTCGATGGAACCATCCATGCCACCAACAAAGGTCTCCTTGTGTAGTGATTTTACCGAAGTCGTAGTTCATGCCAACTTGATCATCGCAGCACACCAGGCGTACCACCAGGCAAGACACCTTGCCATTTGTTGTTTACTTATTTTTAGCTCATATTCATGCATTATTTATTTTCCTTATACAAAACTGTGATATATGGCATAACTGTTAGAACTTACTGTTCATTTATATTTCCTGCTGTGTATTATTTTCTTACAAATTAAACCTAGATTTAAGGGACCACCATGTGTATTGCATTCATTGGCCTTGACACGTTGTAACACGAAGTTGTGTGTCGCATGTAGAACACGCAAGTACGTGATTGGCTGGCCACCAGTACGTACAAGCCGTGCGATAGGAATAACCGCTAATAGAGGTTGCATGCTAGTTTGACTTAGCGGTTATAGTGGTTTTGTGTTGTGGATACAACACAGTAGGCATTGGGCGGGGAGGACAATTCCTTCGCGTATGGGCTTCGATGCACTTCCCTTGTGACCCGGACTCTCCGCTGGAGATACGGGGTTGATGACCCATGATTATTGACGGCCACTGACGATTCTGCGGAACGTCATGCCATTCCTGATGGGGCCTCTGGTGCCCAAAGGGGGACTACGCCGATCCTATTTAGCCAGGGCCCATGCGTAGGAAGGATTGTTCTTAACTACATTTCACTTAGAACGGTTAGGTACCTTTATCCGTTAGGTACGAGTACTTTTGGTTTGGGTACTTGTATCTGACCGTGGCTTGGAATAATAACTTGTCGCGGATTAGTTCGTCACATCTTGTCCTTGTTTGGTTGTAGGTGTGACTTAATACTTCGATGAGAAGGTATTGAACCTTGTTGGGGTCCGGATACCATATTGAATTCATAGCATGGAAAGGTACGTCACCGTGAATTAGTTTACCATCTCATGTCCTTGTTTGGTTGGGGGGATGGTACGCTCGTTCAGTAGGTGCATATTGGACCATGTTATAATTCGATTTACTTATTTATTTGAGCAATATTTATTCAGTTTATATGGCATAATATTATGTGTCTTGTTACGTCCCTCTGAGGACCTGGTTGTCTTGCCAGGTGTGTGCTATTGTCTTTCGCAGGTGTTCTAGCTCTAGTCGTGATCTTCGCTATTTCTTCGAGGATGATTGCATTTGGATCGTCTTCGCTTCGCTCGCCACTAATTTCATTTTCTATGTACTTTTTTTATTTTGTTGGTAGTAGATTTGTCTTCGCCTAACATATTGTATCAAGACAATTCATTATCTTTATATGATGTCTTTTATTCATTTATTTTGTGTGGATGAGATTAGTTATGGTTCTACTGCATTTTACAGCTTATGTATTTATACGAGGCTTTCATATATTGGAGTATACTTCGTATGAATACAGCTGGCATGTCTACGTTCCTAGTCCTACGTATTTTGGGACTGGGGCGTTACATATTTTTGTGGTGGCCCATGCAGGTCAGATAAATTGTTTGGTTACTTTACCGTACCAAGCAAGCCTGGGTATAGGATTAGAAGTCTAGGAATCTCATCCACATACTCGACATTTTTCCTTGATTTTATCTACCGTTTGACTCATCAATTGCATCTTGCTTGCTTCCTTCCATCCCTATCCTTATCTTCCCTTCGTGCTTGCTAGAGATTGACCCTACTAGTTAGTTGTCCCAAAACACCATTAGTTTAATTCTTTAAGTTGGGTAGAATACCTTATGTACTAGCAACCCCTTTGACCTAGTGACCTATATTAGCAAGCTTATTTAGATCCTAGAATCTAGAGGACCTAACCCGTCTAGCCAACCAAGGACTTGGACAGGAAGACTATAGGACGACTGCATGACTTAGAATCATTCTACCTTCCTTAAATCTTAATCTCTCGTGCCTATGATGCTAATGTAGCCTAGTTTTTGCAAGCTTGTTCCTTATCGAGCTTGTTCAAGACATATATTATTTGGGTCGACCCACTTAACATATTGTCTAATCAGAACCGGTGTATGATGGTCTGATCAACCGAGTGCACTTTGGTTCGCCTTTGTCTATTATTCTACGTGGATGGAACATAATTAAACTTGCCCTCTAGAAATCCATCCACGACTGCCTTGACAATTCTTTTGAAATTATTCGATCGTTCTTGAATCATGTATTCGTATTCGATAACATCTCCTTCGAACTCTATATTGCTTTCACCTTCACCAACTTTAGAAGAACGAAGGCGTTATACTAGAACTTCCTCTAGCTTTCCTATCGACTATGACCATTCTCGCTCGATATTACTATATCTTCATCCTAAACTCCTCGCCCTCCTTCTCGGCCCTATAATTACTGTCATGACCTTCTAATCGAGTAAATCTAATTCCTTCTCTAATCGTGACCCTCATTCATTACCCGTGACCATACCGCATTGTTTTTCTACGATCTAGATCGCGATTTCTTACGACATAATTTTGTGAAAACATTGTCATCGTTGGATCCCCATTATACCCCCTTGCGTCCTCTCACCCCCCTACTAATTCTTAATTTCGAGGACAAAATTCTTTTAAGTTGGGTAGGATGTAAAACCCCTAAATTTCTACTATATTATTTATTAATATTTGTACTGATTTTAAAATTTTGTATTGTACGTCACGTAGTCGTATTGTACGTCGTGTGCGAAGGTTCGTCTTTCGTAATTGCTCGACAAATGCGAATATGTGCGAGCGTACATATTTTTGAAAAACATTATTTTTATTATTTTTATAGTTTCAAAGAAATGTAGATAATAATTATATCTAGCTATTATTTTCAAGTTTACGATTTTTATTTATGAAAACTTTTTCGTTTATAGCAGTTATTTATAATAAATAATATTCATAGGCATACATATATTTCCTAAATATTTTGCTAGTTTATTTTAAATTAAAATGTAATTTTTGAGATTTATTAATATTAATAATTTATTATTCAAAGATATTTAAAAATATTTGTTATTTTCGAAATTATTATTATTGGTATTTGAAAAATATATTTGGAAGTTATTATGGCCATTTAAATCTTGATTTGATCTTTGAATTTATTTAAATAGATTAAATTAGTATCCATATTTGGAATTGGATTTATCCTATTGATTTTAAACTAAAAATTTAATTTGATTTAATTAGATTTAATTGGATTTGGATTGGATTTGATTTTATTGATTTAATTTAAATAGATGATTTATCTACTTGGGTTTTAAATACTCCTAGTCCATATCTAAGTGGGAATTCCCACAACTTATAAATAGGCAGGTACTCCTCCACATTATTCATCCACAAATAAATTTTCCACGTGAGTGCATCGTGTCCATGTTCCCGTCCCCGTCCCAATCCAATATCTTATTCCATATTTACATATACATTATTCTCCGTGTCGGACACCCCCGACGCAATCAAAACCTAAGTCTATCCTAGCTAACTCCGACCAATCCCCGTTCCTCCTCACCATCCGCAACACTACCACCACCGTTTCAACTTCCTCCAGCTCCCTGCCACACCAACCTCGTCCTAACCCAGCCACAACCTCCTTCAGCGCCACCCCGCTGTCGCCCCGAGCACAGTCCCAGTCCACCACGCCTTCCGACCAAATTCGAGCACAACCAGATCTGGTTTCTCCACCGCCCTCGCCAGAAAGTTACCATACCACAAACCCCATCTCCGGCCCGACCACGCCCTCGGCCACTGGTCGTAGACCCGACACCCAAATCAACACCAACCATCCGCGGCCACCACCGCCGCTGCCACAGCCATCCCCGCCGCGGCAGCACAACCACCACAACCGTCAACCCAGAAAAATGCACCAAAATTTCCAAAGAAAAAGTGAAACCTAACCCATACCTCGCCGGAGCGCCGCCGCCGTGGCCATCCGTCGCCCGTGCGCGCCTCCCCGGCCTCTCCGCAGATCCCGAACCGTCGCCGAAACCCTCCTCCGCCACCAGCGAACCTCGAACTCTACGAAACCCCGCCGCATCCGACCCCACAGCGCCGGAGTAGCAGAGCCGCGCCGTCCTCCGTGGCCGTCGGCCGATCTGGAGCCGCCACGCCGCTGGAACCCTTCTCCTCCGACCCGATCCGCCGCCTCACTCCGCCTACCGCCGCCTCCGCTCCTCCGATCATCTCACCCGTCGTCCTCCGCCACCGCTTGGCCCACCAGTCTAGCGCCGCTGCCGCGCTGACGAATGGACGCCGGTGAGCGCGCTTCCCCGCCGCGACCACCATGGTCGAGAACGTCTCGCCTCCGCCCTACTCTCCTCCCCTTTCCCCTCTCTAGCCGCCGACCGCCGGACCATCCCCCGTCGACTTCCCCCTCCAGTCTTCCGTCGGACCATCCCCCGTCGACTTCCCCCTCCAGTCTTCCGCCGGACCACCGACCCTTTTTGCCGCCAGCCGAAACCCAAACCCTCCGTCCATCTCTCTCTCTCCTGCTCCTTCTTCCCTTTCATTTCATTTTTTTTCCTTCTTTTGCCCCTCTGTTGAGAGCAGCAGAGTGGATATTTCGTTGAGTTTATTATTATTTTTGTTGTTGTGTTATTGTTAATTATTTTTCTTTTCTTTTTTCTTCTTTTAGTAATTTATTTTTTAGCCAGTTAATTGTTTCACTTGTTAGTTATGTAACAGAGTTAATTATATTTATTATTATTATTATTAATATTATTATTTTTATTTGTATAATTGTTGTTTTTAGGTTCCTTGTTTCCCTTACTATCATTAACATTTTATTAATTGATATTATTTTATATCAACCATTTATTTTAAAATAAACCTATAAATATTTGTAGGATTCTATTCATAACATGATTTTTTTGGCTTAGAAGTTTAATTATATTATAAAATATATTATTATGCAAACTGTGGTAATTTGAATGTAGTTTTGAACTAAGAGGTATTTTGATAAATTAAATTTTATTTTGTGGTTGCTAAAATAATTTACTAGCTATAATTATCTAAGTATTTTTACTAATAGGACATAGATTCACTAATATAAATAAGTATTTTCTAGACAATAACATATCTAGTTTTATATTATGTACATTTTCAAAATAATTAAAAGTACCTATTCTTTCAAATTCTCTTTTAGTCATCATCCAATCTTGTCCATAACAAATTCCCTTAATCCCATTCATTCGCCAAATTCAAGCCTACCTTATGTCCACCCTAACCAAATTGACCGTCCTGGGCTCGATGGAACCATCCATGCCGCCAACAAAGGTCTCCTTGTGTAGTGATTTTACCGAAGTCGCAGTTCATGCCAACTTGATTATCGCAGCACACCAGGCGTACCACCAGGCAAGACACCTTGCCATTTGCTGTTTACTTATTTTTAGCTCATATTCATGCATTATTTATTTTTTTTATGCAAAACTGTGATACATGGCATAACTGTTAGAACTTACTGTTCATTTATATTTCCTGCTGTGTATTATTTTCTTACAAATTAAACCTAGATTTAAGGGACCACCATGTGTGTTGCATTCATTGGCCTTGACACGTTGTAACACGAAGTTGTGTGTCGCATGTAGAACACAGAAGTGCGTAATTGGCTGGCCACCAGTACGTACAAGCCGTACGATAGGAATAATCGCTAATAGAGGTTGCATGCTAGTTTGACTTAGCGGTTATAGTAGTTTTGTGTTGTGGATACAACACAGTAGGCATTGGGCGGGGAGGACAATTCCTTAGCGTATGGGCTTCGATGCACTTCCCTTGTGACCCGGACTCTCCGCTAGAGATACGGGGTTGATTACCCATGATTACTGACGGCCACTGACGATTCTGCGGAACGTCATGCCATTCCTGATGGGGCCTCTGGTGCCCAAATGGGGACTACACCGATCCTATTTAGCCAGGGCCCATGTGTAGGAAGGATTGTTCTTAACTACATTTTACTTAGAACGGTTAGGTACCTTTATCCGTTAGGTACGAGTACTTTTGGTTTGGGTACTTGTATCTGACCGTGGCTTGGAACAATAACTTGTCGCGGATTAGTTCGTCACATCTTGTCCTTGTTTGGTTGTAGGTGTGACTTACTACTTCGATGAGAAGGTATTGAACCTTGTTGGGGTCCGGATACCATATTGGATTCATAGCATGGAAAGGTACGTCACCGTGAATTAGTTTACCATCTCCTGTCCTTGTTTGGTTGGGGGGATGGTACGCTCGTTCAGTAGGTGCGTATTGGACCATGTTATAATTCGATTTACTTATTTATTTTAGCAATATTTATTCAGTTTATATGGCATAATATTATGTGTCTTGTTACGTCCCTCTGAGGACCTGGTTGTCTTGCCAGGTGTGTGCTATTGTCTTTCACAGGTGTTCTAGCTCTAGCCGTGATCTTCGCTATTTCTTCGAGGATGATTGCATTTGGATCGTCTTCGCTTCGCTCGCCACTCATTTCATTTTCTATGTACTTTTCTTTATTTTGTTGGTAGTGGATTTGTCTCCGCCCAACATATTGTATCAAGACAATTCATTATCTTTATATGATGTCTTTTATTCATTTATTTTGTGTGGATGAGATTAGTTATGGTTCTACTGCATTTTACAGCTTATGTATTTATACGAGGCTTCCATATATTGGAGTATACTTCGTATGAATACAGTTGGCATGTCTACGTTCCTAGTCCTACGTATTTTGGGACTGGGGCGTTACAATCTATGGCGCACCTTGGTTTTAGGTATAGATAATAAGTTGAGAGAGAAAGAGAGAGAACCAACATATTTACTCAGAGGTAATATGGACATGGTAAATATGGGATTGATGGTAGAGCTTTCCTACTCAGAGGTGATATGGACGTGGTAGGAATGACTCTGGAGGGAGATACGCGGAACTACTCAGAGGTAATATGGACATGGAAGTTCTGCTGGGGAGGGTGTAATCCTTTACTCTCTTTTTTTAGAATAAAGAAATATACAATTTTCTGTGATGTGTTCATTTTTGCTGTCATGAACTTGATGATTTGTGTGGACCTATTATCTTTTGTGCACCTTGGTTTTTAGGTACAGATAATAAGTTTAAGAGAACCAACATGTTTGCTCAGAGGTATGTGGACATGGCAAATATGGGATTCAGATGATAGAATCTTCCTACTCAGAGGTGTTAAGGACGTGGTAGGAATGACTCTAGGGGATACGCAGAACTACTCAAAGGTAATGTGGACGTGGAAGTTCTGCGATCAATGTACGACAACGCAGGGGTTGTCCGTACGGAATGTTTACTCAGAGGTAATGTAACGTGGTAAATATGGTGGGTAGCATAGTCTTATGGAATGTAAGATTCTGCTTTGTAGGGCGTAGGGGAACAACTCAGAGGTGATGTGGACGTGGTTGTCCTTCTACTGGAGGATGCCACGGAACAGCTGGGTTCCGGAAGCGTATGATTTTGTGGAAGGAAATTGTATGTGAGCCCTGATGATTGGGTCCACAGATCCCCTTATGGAAGTATATGTCTGAGAGATGTCAAGAGTAGTACTTCTTCAGGAACTTGCCGTTGATGGGCATCATGAACAAGTCCCCATTAGATTTGGTGAGGCGGTAAGCACCGTTTGAGTATACCGTCTCTATGATGAAAGGTCCTTCCCACTTGGGCTCGAACTTTCCTGGTGTCTTGTGAGTTAACACCATCGGCCTCCTGACTGCCAGGACCAGGTCGCCTACTTGGAAAGTCCTCTGCTTGACCTTCTTGTTGAAAGCCTGTGATATACGGGCTTGGTAAAGTTCGATGCGTTGTTGAGCTAGGAGACGCTTCTCGTCAAGTGCCTCCAGTTCTCGCAGACGGCGACGTTGATTGTCTTCTTCTGTGAGTTGATTTGTGATCGCTACACGGAGTGAGGGTATCTGAATCTCGAGAGGCAGTACCGCTTCGCTCCCGTAGACCAGGGAGAATGGCGTGCTGCCCGTCGGGATCCGTACCGTCGTGCGGTAGGCCCAAAGGCATTCGCCGAGCGTTTCGTCCCAGTCGCGTTTATTGGATGACACGACTTTTTTGAGCAGCCTGACGATAGTCTTGTTGAACGCCTCGGCCAATCCATTTGCTGCCGGATTGTAAGCGGTTGAGGCCACGTTTTGAATGCGATTCTTGTCACAAAATCTGCTAAAATGTGGCTGATGTTCTGAGGACCATTATCATGGATGATCCGCCGGGGTACTCCAAAACGATAGATGACATGGTGTTTGATAAAGCTGACCACCCTGGAGCTCTTCACTTCCGCCAGTGGAACTGCTTCTGCCCATTTGGAGAAGTAGTCGGTAATGGCCAGGATAAAGCGATATCCCCTCGATGAAGGAGGGGTGATCGGTCCTACAATATCCATGCCCCATGCTTCAAAGGGCCAGGAGGCGACTGTAGGATGTAGTGGTTCTGACGGTATATGAATGAAGTCTGCGTGAAGCTGGCACGCATGGCACTTCTTAGCATAGTCGACGGCATCAACGGCCGTGGTTGGCCAGTAGTAGCCCATGCGTCGCAGTCGGTCCTGCAGCTTAGGACCATGTTGATGAGCCCCGCAAGTTCTGTCTTGAGCTTCTCGAAGGGCTTCGGCTGCTTCTTCGTTGGACAGGCATCGATGGAGAAGCCCATCGTAGGAGCGTCGGTACAGCATTTTAGTGACTGTATCATAATAGAATCGAAGGGAATGCCTCCTGACTGAGACGGCTTCCTTCGGGTCCTCTGGGAGAATTCCGTAGACGACGAAGTCAATGAACGGGAACCTCCAGTCTCGGACATTAACACCAGTACTTGTCGGCATGGCGTGGGCCACTCGTAAGCACAGGTTATTTTTGGGACAGACCAAGTCTCGGCCAACTACCGTGAAGTAGTGTTGAGTCCCGAGGGGTGCTGCCAATGAGGCCGCGAGGCCAGCCAGAGCGTCGGCCTCCAAGTTTTGTAGACGGGGTACATGTTCGATGAAGAACCCGGTGAAGGTTGAAATGATGTTCAATACAACTTCGTGGTAAGGGATCAGATCTTCATGGCGAACTTCGTATTACCCTCTGACCTGGTTAACGACGAGTTTGGAGTCGTCGTAGGCTTCCAGATGATCCACCCCCAGCTGTTGCGCCAGCTGGAGTCCCATAATGAGTGCATTGTACTCGGCAACATTGTTGGAGCACGGCTTCGAAAGGGAGTAGACACGCTGGATGACCAGCCGATCGGGGGAGATTAATACCACCCCTACTCCTGCGATGATTTGGCCTTTGGGGCCTATTCTTGAGGCGCCATCGAAAAACATCCGCCAGACGGGGCCTTCTTCGGTGACGTTTGATTCTTGAACCTCATCCGGGATGTCTTCATAGAGTCTTGAGGACTCTGGGATGGGGTGTGCAGCTAAGAAATCGGCGAGGGCCTGGCTTTGTCACGAACACCATGTTGTATGGTGTTAGCAGGATCGCCCATGTAGCTAGCCGGGAGTTCAATGATCCTGGCTTTGTCATGAGGACTCTGAGTGGATTGACTTGGGAGATGACATGTATTATCTGGCCTGAGACATAATGATGAGTCTTCTGAATGGCAAATACCAAAGCCAAGCACTTCTTTTCAACGGGGTTGTACCGGTGTTCGGCCCCGATGAGTGTTCGACTAAGGTAGTAGATTGCTTGCTCGTAACCTGCATCGCTGTTCTGAGCCAGCAAAGCGCCGAGGGAATGATCCATGGCACGGACGTAGAGAAGAAATGGTTTGCCAGCGACAGGTGCCACCAGGACTGGCGGGCTTGTCAAGTAAGCTTTGATATCGTCGAAAGTTTTTTGGCATTCCTCTGTCCAGACGTAAGAGACTCCCTTCTTCATGAGCTGAGTGAAGGGTTGATTTTTTCGGACAGGTTTGCTATAAACCTCCAGATGTATGCCAGACGCCCTTGCAGGCCTCGAAATTCTTGGAGGTTCTTCAGAGGATCCATGTCAAGGATGGCTCTGGTCTTCTCAGGATCGACATGAATGCCTTTCGCCGTGATGACGAAGCCCAAGAACTTCCTGCTAGAAACCCCCATGAAGGATTTGGCGGGGTTCATCTTGAGTTGATGCGCCCGCATGAGATCGAAGACTGTCTTCAGGTCTTGTAGGTGATCTCCTTTGAGACGGCTCTTGACTGCGATGTCATCAACATAGCACTCGACTGTCTTGCGAAGATGCTGACAGAAGATGGTGCTCATAGCTCGTTGGTATGTCGCACCAGCATTCTTCAAGCCGAAGGGCATCACTGTATAGCAGAAAATACCCTTTGGAGTCCTGAATGACGTGTGTTTTGCATCATCGGGGAACATCTTGATCTGGTTGTAGCCCGAATACCCGTCCATGAAAGACATGCGTTCGAAGCCACATGTGTTATCGATCATTACGTCGGTGATTAGAAGTGGGAATTCATCCTTCGGGCAAGCAGCGTTGAGATCCCTGAAGTCGATACAAACTCGTATCTTCCCATTCTTCTTGGTGACAGGGACGACGTTGGCCACCCAATCCGGGTGTTGTTCCTCACGGATGAAGCCGCTGGTCAAGAGTTTGTCCACCTCCTGATCGATGGCATTCATGATGTCCGGACGGAAGCGTCGTTATTGTTGTTTGATAGGCTTGGCATCAGGTAAGATGTTCAACCTATGCATCACGATCTGTAGATCGAGTCCCGGCATATCATCGTAGCTCCAGGCGAAGACATCGATATACTCTTTAGCCAGCTGGATTAAAGACTCTCGGTCTTCTCCTTCCAGGCTTTTGCTGATGAAGATGGGTTTGGAAGAAGATCCGTCACCAAGGTCGATCTGCTCGACTTCGTCTTCGGTGGGAGGTTCACGTAATTTAAAACGAGACTCCCATTGTTCCCCTAGACGTTGAGCCCAGGGTTCTTCTTCGAAGGGTTCCGGCGCTTGGTCTTCGCCTTCATCTTTTTGAGGTTGTGCTGATGTCATGTTGGCTGACAGCACTTTCTTGAAGACTGATCCGATGCTGGTATCGGAATCCCAAGTCGATGCTTCGGACGAGTGAGAATGTTCTACTTCTTCTGCGTCTGAATTCTCTGGAGTTGATGGTGGCGTGACATAGCCTACCCCCCGTCGAGTTCTATTGTAGTAGTCCTGCGGCTTTCCTTTAGGTGTCGGAAGCCGGAGAGGGAGACGTCGACCCTTGCCGTAGTTCAGGCCTTTCTTACTTTTTAGGTCGTAGCCCATCTTTTGGATGATGTGCTTTGCCGTATCCGTGTACCGATAGACTTGTATTCTGCCGGTATCTGGTTCTGGCTGGAGTGGCAGGAGGTCTTGATGACGCTCGACTTTGCCAAAGATGATGGATTCTTCGTCTCGACTTCATGGAGGGACTACGTAACAGACTCCTTGAGACGGGACTACTCGATTTACATGATGTACGGTCGTTATTTGTGTTTGCAACGACCGTAGAGCGTTATCTAATGTATACATGGCATTCCAATGTGGAAGACAGGAATAATTAAAAGACACTCTATTATTGATGAAATACGAGATTTTATTCCGCGGGATTACATTGTCTAGGGAGGGTGTATTTACATCAGCAGAGATATATTCTCCTAGCTCCTCATCTGTAAGTACTGGGGTTGGATCAGTAGAGTCCACCACAGCTTTGATTTTGGGGTCCGAGAGGGTTATGTGGGCCTTCTCTGGTATCTTGGATGACTGCGGCGGCTTGCCCTTAAGACGCACCTTCAGAGGTGCCTCAACTGCGCCTCCGGTGATTGGTGTCTTCCCCTGTAATTTTGCCACCATGGGAGCCGATGTTTGAGGCGGCTTTCCCTTGAGGCGTATCTTCAGGGGAGCTTCAGGAGTGGGTGTTTTTTCTGGTAGCTTGATGTTCATTGGAGGCACCTTCTGAGGCGGTTTGCCCTTGAGTCGGATCTTCAAAGGGGCATCGGGAGTCATCTCAGGCTCCATGTCCGGCTCTGCTGTCGTTTCTGCCTCGTCATCGGCATCATTGGCTTCCTCCTCGTCAAGTGACTGTACAAGTCGGAATCGGTGAAGTAGGTTTCAATCCCTTTGAAAGGGTCAATGTCGGCGAACTCCGTCCGGATGACGCCGTTGGTGGATACGTACTTCATGCATTGGTGGAGCGTAGATGGCACCACCATGTACTCATGCAGCCACGGTCGACCGAGCAGGATGTTGTAGTTGACATCGGCATCCACAACGTAGCAGGTCACCTCAGTTCTGAGGTTACCGATGTGACACTTCAGCCTAATTTTTCCCAGCGGCTCGCTTTTGCTGGCGTTGAAGCCACTGATTGTTGTGTTGGAGGGCGCTAGCCGGTACATCGGGATCCCCAGTGTTGAGAGTAGCGCCTTCGGAATGATGCTGAGGGAAGACCCCGCATCGATCTGAATCCGGTTCACCTTGACTGAACTGGCATACCCTGTGTAGTACAGCGGCCTGTTATGTCAGTTATGCTTGAGCAGCATGTCTTATTGGGTGAAAGTTATGTTCGGGATAACTTCATCCGCATAATGACAGTGCGCACATGTAGTTGGGAGATCTTCAGGCTGCTTGACCTGACTGAGAAAGGATTCAACATCCTTCAGAGCTTCACAGAGAGCTTCTCGGGAGTCTTTGGAAAGACGCAGGAGCTCGAACAAAGATAGGCGGGCAGGAGTACTGGCCAGTTATGCCAGTATGTCGAAGTTGTAGGGCTTGGCTAGCCCCGAAGCATTCTCCTTTCGTAGAGGTCTGTCGAAACGAGCCTCCACCTGCTTCTGCTTATTGGCTGCTGAGGGCTTAGACGGGCCCTCTTTCTGGACAGCAGGGACGGTGCAAGGAGGCACCACCTCAGCGGCAGCTTCGTCGGGTTGGGCGTTCTGTTGTGAACGCGTCTGCACAGGAAGTGCCTCTTCTGCTGAAGAAGAGACCGTACGGCAAGACTTGATCTTCCTGCCTTTGGATTTGGAGGTAGGACGTACCTCCGGTTGAGTCACCTCGGAGACGAGATCGGGATGAACCCATAGGATCTCTCTCCGAGATGTGGTGAGTGGGATGAGTCCACTCACGTTGTCACGTGTAGGTGGCAAGTTAACCACCTCCATTGTCACCTTAGGGATGGGGACGACACCGTCCTGTGTTGTTGTTGGCGGCAAGGTGCCGAACTGGAGTGACACCACATTGGCTGACACCGTCTTCTCCTTGTAGTCGACGGAGATTACATCCGCATTGATCATGCGCTGGATGTAATTCTTGAGGACATAGCAGTCCTTGGTTGGGTGTCCGACAAACCGATGGTAGTAACAGTATCTCGGGTTGTCCACTTTCCCAACCTCATCGGAACGCTTTGGGTCCGGCAGCTTGATCTTGTCACCCTGCTTCAGTATCTCAAAGAGTTGCAGGGTGTCTTCGTCGTTGAACGAATAAACCTCCTTGGGCCTTGGTACAAGTGGAGGCTTCTGAGTAGGTGCTGACGCACCTTTCAAGGCATTGACAGTCAACGCTTGTTTCCCCTTTGTCTCTCGCCCGGGGTTGTTGGCTGCTGGCTGTTTCCCCTTATCATCAAAGACGGGAAAGCTGACTCCCAGAAGACGTGCATTGGCCGCCTTCTTTTCTGTGGCTTCAGCTTCAATGATCAAGGAACTCCAGTCGGGAGGAGGAGTAGAGTTGAGCCAGAGTTTGACTGCAGGCAGCATGTTCATGCTGCAGGAGGAGATGAGCGCATGTTCTGGCAAGCCTGGAGGTAGTCTGAAGCAGGCCTGTCGGAAGCGTTCGATGAACACTCGAACCGTTTCCTTCTTCTTCTGGCGTATCTCTATGAGGGATGCCATCGTCATGTCCTTCCCGCCGTCATAGAAGCGGTCGAGGAAGAGGCGCATCAGGTCGTCGAAGGAAGATATTGAATTATCGGGGAGGCTGCAGTACCAGTCGTACGCCACTCCTTTCAATGCTCCGACAAATATGCTAGTGAGGAGCGCGTCCTCCTTCGGGAGATATCCCGTCTGAGACTGAAAGTACGTCAGATAGCGACGCGGAGAGTCCTTCCCATCGTATGGCGTCAGTGTTTGTGGTTTATACTTAGGAGGATAAACCACCTTATTCCATTCGAGGGGATAAGGTTGGGGGATGCCCATCTTTTGGCGCTCCTCTTGTCTCGTCTTGGACTCGAAGCGTTCGCGCAAGTCCTTGATCATCTCGACCACGTCTTCCGTGGAGCTGGGATTCGGGGAAGGTGGTACCATCTAAAGTTGAGCATTTGAGGGCTCTGATGTTCGAGGCACTTCTCGACGATCCGCCTCCAATGATACCCGTTGAAGGGGTATGCTTGATTCTCCATTGGCCCCTGGGTCAGGACCGGTGGAAGGTGTCCTGGCCAAAGCTGACCGTATCTCAAACACTGCTTGAGTCAGTGTTTACATAGAGGCGGAGAGAGTCTTGAGTCCTTCCTCCAACGTGTCCATGCGCTGGACAAGGTCTGGTGGCGGCGCATCAGACTCGGAATCACCCCCAGCCATGTACACTGTCATGACACGGCTGGAAGTGGATGGATCGGTCGAGGCTTCACTCTCGGCCTCTCTCTCGAGTAGGGGAGTCGCCTCTCCTGGAGCTTCGTCTAGGCTACCTCCGGCTATGTTTGGGAGAACATTCACCACGGGCGCATCTGCAAGGGCCTGGTTACCCTCGGTTCCGTCTTCGTCTTCGAGACTCAGATCCGCGGAGGCCAGACTACCCCTAGCTATGTTTTGGGGGACACCCTCATCTTGAAGGACAGGGGCTAGACAACCCTCGGCCATGTCCGGGAGGCTGACTTCAAGGAGATCCATCCCAGCTGTGCTTTGGAAGACAGCTTCGTCTTCGGAAGGAGGCTCAACAGGGGTCTGACTACCCCCAGTTTCCTCCAAGATCTTCTTCCTCGCCCGAGTGCCTTCGAGCACTCCGGAGGACGAGACGGCTGTCTTGGATTTCCTCGGCTGGCTTTTGGTCGAGGAAGAGGAATTGCCAGTCGTCTTTCGGACTGACGAGGAGTTGGAGATCACGTTGCATGAAGCAACCCTTGGCTCTTCTTCTTTTGACACCTTCTTCCCGAGGCGACGTCGAAGGGGTGTCGATGTTTGCAGCCGCTGGAAGACTGACTGCCTTGGTGGTACTGCCGCCTTGCAACAGTAATTGATGGTGACCACAGCACAAGTATGCCCCGCGAGAGGCGCATCGTGCCTGTTGGTCGGCTCTCCTGATCGGCTCTTGTGAGTGATCACGTTACGCAGATCGTTGGAGGAGAGTGCCACCTTCGTACCCCCTTCAGGCGTATGGCAAGGCCAAGCGCCAGGGTGGTCAGGTGAATGCTGTGTCCCCTGATCTAATACCAAACAGGCATCCCGATCAGCAGTGGGGGAACCACGACATTTGAAGTGACTTGAACGGACCTCAGACGCACAACCAGAGGAGGCGCGGGAGTTCAAGACCACTGAATTTACCTCACTCGACTTGGTTGTGCATGCAATAGATGCGCCCAAGTGAGATGAGGACTTTGAAGGTCGGCTCATTTCTGGCGCAGAAGCACCTGAGTCGACCTTGTACAGCTTGCCATCATCAGCACGCATGATTGTGAGCGCATGCTTCTGGCTTGCTGCTGGCATAGCACGTTTATGGCGCATGGCCCGTGCTGCCTTGGACTTTTTCGTACCAGACCGCTGGGGCGTATAGTACTCAGAATCTAAATTCTCTTCGTCATTACAGCGAGTGATTCTGTCAAAGACAGAGACTTTTTATGGCGCATCAGAGGTGATGCACGGGGCATTGGCTGCTCCCCTGCTCCGTCGATGCATCTTCCTCGCCTGAGAGGGAGATGGCTGGAGAATGTGGTCAGCCGCACGCTTCCCCGAGAGATGCGCTGTACCGGTGGGCGCATCTTGGTTGCTGAGGACGTCAGCAGGAAGGGAAGGCTGGATCGGCGTATCCCCTTCGGTGGTGGTGCCCGAGGCGTCGACCTTGCGCACCCAGACTCAGCGAGTCTTCTTCGGCTTGGGCAGCCGCTTCGAAGGACTCGCACTGCCTTCAGAAATGAACTCCTCATACGCCTGTTGATTGAGGCGTACGACCAGCGTCTTGTGGGAGGAGCCCACCTTCACGTCGTCGGCTTGCGACACAGCTTTCTCGGTGGAGGAGAAAGAGGTCCCAGCAGAGTCGCCAGCTTGTTTGCCATTAAAATTCTTTTATTGCAAATTTCAATACAAACAGAACAGTATTACAGTATAGGACTTAGATGTAGTCCTAGGAGTACACTTTTGTTTATCTGGGTCCCTTGTGCCGATGGAGTGGGTGGTAATGCGTTGACTCCGTTGACGATCTGACGACGGTTATCGGTTCTCTGAAGGTTTGGATTGCTCTAGGTGCTGGAGCTTGCTGAGAGAAGGAAGACGTTGAGTGTCTGTATCTGCCTCTCTGGTGATATGTTCGTTTTTTGTGTGTTCGTTGTGTGTGTGTGTGAAGGAAATGATCCCTCTATTTATAGCTTTGCAGGCTGGCTGCTCATGCGCACATGTAGGATGTGCCTGTACGCGGAGACGCCACGTGGTGATTGCTGATGGAGGCGCATGGACGATGCATCCTGATTGAGGGATTGAATTTTTCATACTGCTGTTGTGAGCTGGCACGTAGCAGAGGAGAAGATCTTTCTATTGCTGAGATCTTGGGTGAGTTGAGTCAAAGGACACGTGTCGTCGACTCATGGCTCGGAGATCTCGGATTTGATGGAAGAATGATCTGGTAGGATGCGCCTAGGATTGGGCGCATGAGGAGACTTTGGATCATAACCTTTAGGAGTCACGAACCATTCTGGGCGCATGGCTTTTGAGGTGCATGCGAGACTTCAATAGTGACTTTACTCCTGTCTTTCGGGATCAGAGAGAAGTCTGGAGCGCATGGCTTTTGAGGCGCATACAGATTTGGGCGCATGGCTACGGAGGCGCATGTGAGATGGTTGGGTGGCCACGTAGCAGTAGCCGTCGGAGGAATGTAATGATGATGCTGACGTTGGCGATGCTTCGTCTTCTGAAAAAGCTGTCAACTGTTCAGACTTCGGGAGGCGTGCTGCTAACTCTGTCAGTTCAGTATTTAATATTTTTGACATTTGATGGACAGCTGAGTGGGCGCATCGATCGGCGTTCCACTAGGCGTCTGTGTGATGCGCTTGATGTTGAAGGGCGCGTCTGTGTGATGCGCTGTCTGGCCGACGCATCCGCTTCGTGACACGTTCTTTAATGAAGTGACTGTTACATTCTTCGAGTCATTAATGACTCTCTGACTTAGCTGAATTTGAAGGGGAGAATTCATCATCATGAATACAAGTTCATTGCACTAACTTCGGGAAGGTTGCCACTTGGCGTATGGGTTTGATTTGCCCTGGCCTATGAATAGCAACAGTTTGAGAGAGTTTTGTTGTCTCTCCCTTGACTTCTTGACGAAGATGGATTCGACTGATCCTCCTCCTTGGCAAGACGTTGTACTGTGGATGATGGTTCTACTTGTTCGAATAAGCTTTGACGGTTTAACTCCTTCAGAAGATAAGAGCCCCAGGCTGGTAGATGCGCCTGTGCGTTGACGAGGAAGTGATTCACTCTGACGGGGCGGAGTGATGCGCTGGAAGACAGGTACAGCAGGTTGCAACTGTTGGAACATAGACTGCCTTGGTGGTGGAGCCACTGTCTTGCGGTAGCAGCAGTTGATGGCGACCGTAGCACAAGTGTGCCCTGTGAGGGGCGCATTATGCTTGTTGGTCGGCTCTCCTGATCGGCGTTTGTAATTACGCAAATCGTTAGAGGAGAGTGCCACCTTCACACCCCCATCAGGCGCATGGCAAGGCCAAACGTCGGGGTGGTCAAGTGAGAGTGCCACCTTTACACCCCCATCAGGCGCATGGCAAGGCCAAGCGCCGGGGTGGTCAAGTGAATGCTACGCCCCCTGATCTCCCGATCAGTAGTGGGAGAACAACATTTAAAGTGACTTGAACGGACCTCAGACGCACAACCAGAGGAGGCACGGGAGTTCAAGACCACTGAGTTTGCCTTGTTCGACTTGGTTGTGAACACAATAGATGTGCCCAAGTGAGACAAGGACTTTGAAGGTCGGCTCGTTTCTGGCGCAGAAGCACCTGAGTCGACCTTATACAGCTTACCATCAGCAGCACGCATGATTGTGAGCGCATGCTTCTGGTTTACTGCTGGCATAGCACGTTTGAGGCGCATGGCTCGTGCCGCCTTGGAGTTCTTCGTACCAGCCCGTGGGGCGTATAGTACTCAGAGTCCAAATTACCTTCGCCATGACAGCGAGTGAAGAACTTGCAGCCAACCCAGAAGAAGAGAAGAAACTGCAACTTTTTGTGGCTCGAACGGCTCCTTGGATAACGGGCTCCCTTTTATTTATTTATTTTTTTGGTGCCCTTTTCAAAGGAGGCAAGAGGGCTCTATATATAGAGTGGAATGAGACCTCCCTTCTTCTCCTTTCCGATGTGGGATTAAAAGCAAGATCCCTTCTTTTTCATGCTTCTACAGATGCATGCATCCAGAAGATGCCCATGGAGACATCTCGAAGTATGTCTTTGCGTATTGTACTCTTTTCCTTCGTTGAGGTTTTTTCCACTGGGTTTTTCCTTCGAAAGGTTTTTAACGAGGCAATGTAAGTCGCACCCACTTAGATTCCTGAAGAAAATTATTGTACTCTTTTTTTTTATATGAATTTTTTCCAACGGGTTTTTCCTAGAAAAGTTTTTAATGAGGCGATAATTAAAGTGGGCATCCAAGGGGGAGTGTTGTGATTTGGATAAACCCAAATGTGGATTCCCTTATCCATATCCACAACAACTTCTATTCCATTCCCTCTATATATGTTATCAATGAGAAAGCTACGTACACATTCTTTCTGGCTACCAATATTTTTCTCTTTCTCTCCTATTTTCACAACAATTTCTTTTAAAAAAATAAAGAAAATAATTTCTTATCTAAACTAGAAAAAACTTGCAAAATAAGCCAAAGTTGGAGACAAAGATTAGAACTTTGATTTGGTAGCAGAAGTTTGACATCAACTTTCGGTTAGCACACAAGCGTCAGAGAGCCACAGAGAGAGAGAGAGAGAGAGAGAGAGAGAGAGAGAGCAGCTCTGTCGCATAGGCTGTCACAGGAAAGGGCAGTGGAACCACAAAAGCCATATAACACGTGTCAGTCAGGCCACGTGAAGGTCGGGGCTGTTTGGTTATCATTTATAACTCTGTTTTTCCAATACAAATGCTACAGTATATGAGAAGAGAAGAGTGTTTGGTTGCATTTCTGGTAAAAAAAAATCAGAAATATTTTTCCCAAAAGTGAAGTTTAAAGTTTAAACATTACTTTCTGAAAGAGAAAAAAAACATGCTTTCACAAACCCTTTCCCCAAATCTGTGGGCCACCTTCCCCCAAAGTCCTAATCCTCTCTCTCTCTCTCTCTCTCTCTCTCTCCCCCTCAGAAGCCCCAACTCCAGTCTCTCTCTCTCCCCCTCCCACCATATCTCTCCTCTCCTTCGACTTCCTAAAACTCGACTTCGTCGACGAATTTTGACCGGCTCCTGGACGAAGCTCGTCGTCGAGCCGTCGACGGCTGCGGGGAGTTCATGCCCGCCGGCGAGGAGGGCACCCTCGACACGCTCCACCGCCTGCAGCTGCCACCGAAACTTCCAACACAATGAGCTACAGGCGGGCGGCCCCGCCGCAACGGCCTACCATTACCACCACCACCACCCCGGCCCCTTCTCTCCCTACTACAGGACCCGGCCGACTACCTGCACCAGCACGCGCCGCCGGCGCGGGCTCCTGCGTCGCCGTTGGTGCTGCCGTCGACTTCGGCGAGAACCTTTCGAATCCCTGCTCCGGCTTCGGGAGGAAGAGTTGGCGGAGCTAGAAAAACTTTTTAGGGGGGAGGAAAACTTTTTAGAGCTGTTCCTGCAGGATTCGAACTTGGCCCTTCCTCATAAACAGTCCTACACTCAACCACTACTAGGGGTGGGTACGGGTCGCGCCGGGCCTAAATTTTATAGAACCGGACTGGACCCGTTTTGGCGGGACGGGGCGGGCCGGGCCAAAAAAATATTCGGAACCGCACTGGACTCGGCCCGTTTGGAACGGGTCCAATCCTAAGCGACCCGTGGGTCCAAACGGGCCCATGAATTTGCAGTACTAACCCATGAATTTGTAGTAACTCATTTTGTTGTCTGCTTTCCTGCAGCTTATTAACACAGGCATATGAAGATGAAGTCGTGCACCTGGAAACCAATTTACTGTGTAATCAACTACATAATAAACTCCTGTAAGTTCAGAGTATAGCTTCAGGCATTTGGAGTAGATAGATGAACGTCAACATTGGAATGATATAAACTCATAAAATTGAATTCTAACAAAATACTTCAGCCACGGGAAAAAAAGCATTCACAAAATCTTGGATCAGCTATGCATAGAACTAATGGGCAAATGAGCCTACTGAAATTTGAGCCGGGGCATCGGGGCGACGGGGGGCATCGGGGCGACGGGGGGCGTCGGGGGCGTCGGGGCTTGTAAAATACTTGTTCCATACTCTATAGACTGAATTAATGACACTGAACTATTTCCATACTCTTATACAGGGGGCGTCGGGGCGATGGGGGGCGTCGTCGAAGACTCCGACTCCCCAGTCCTCACGAGTCACGAGATGAGAGAGTGAGAAACTGAGAAAAAATTAGGGCCGGCTCCTCTTTTGTGAGTTTGAGAGAGAGAGGGAGGGAGGAAAAAATTAGGGCCGCCTCTAATTGTCTAAGTCAGTACAGACTGTACACTGTACAGTAACATTGAAAAATGAAAATAATTCAAAATATTATAAAAGTTTAAGTTTTTTAAAAATAAACGGGCCGGGCCGGGGCCCCGTTTATTTTTAAAATACAACCAGCCCCGTCCCGTTAATTTAACATGACCCGTCCCGTCCCGACCCGTTTACTTGTAAACAAATTGAGGAACGGCCCCGTTTGAGCAAATTACGGTTCGGACCGGGTCGGACCCGCAGATCCTAGATCCGTATGCCCAGCCCTAACCACTACAGCTAAGAATTACCTATGTGGATATGGTGGTAACTGTTATGTTCTTTTTAGACCTATGTTTTCTTTCCATCTTCACATGTAACATACGTGGTATCTCCTTCCACTAACCAAACAGTTATATAGCCACATATATTATTAGTTTTTCCTTATGTTGGAACTCCTTAGTCCATCAATTCCTAACACAGCGTGCACACATATAGATAACATATATGGGGATAGATGAGAGGCTGGATTGAATAAAATTAGCTTTCCACTTTTTTTCAAACATCTGTTTTGCCTGTTAAAAAACTATTGGAATGTACATTTATATTTGTCAACTTAATCTTTAGGACATACTTCTTAAAACTTTGCGAGAATCTACAAGCCCAGATCCTTACAGCATAGGTACGAGGACATCCCAATCCTTGGATAAGGAAGCTTCAGTTTTGTGCTTGCATCTATCTGTTTCGAGTTAATTAGGCTATTTTTTTTCTTTCTTTCTTACATGAATGTAATCGATTTTATTTAGACTGGTGAGAAATATCGCTGCAGTTGAACTAGGTACCATGTGCCTCTAAATTGTGTGGAAATTCAAGAAAGTTCAAAAGAGAAAAAAAAAACTAGCAACAAAAAACAAAGAAGATGTACTCTCATCATGACCATGAGGCAAGTGCGGCTGTGCACAAGCTAGCTATGTACGTACATAAGAGAAGACTAGGGGTAACTGAGAGAACATAAGAATATTTTCTTTACTTGTGGCCAACATGGGTTATGCAACTATTTTTTTTCTGCAACATTATCTAAAATTGGGAAGACACCACACCATGATTTTGGTTTGGGTGGTTGAAAAAAGAGAGGACTCAAGTGGAAAAAAAAACACCTTTTGGGACAGAACGTTCTCTCTGTGCTACATTCACTGCACAGTTATCCCTGTCTACATCTTGTATAATTACCAAAAGACCCTCTCTCACCGTCTTATATATATATATATATATATATATATATATATATATATATATATAGATATATATATATATATATATATATATATATATATATATATATATATATATATATATATATATATATCCATCTCTCATTCACTAGTATCCATTTTAGAAAATTCCTCTCTCACATACGAGCATCTGGCGGTGAAAGAAGTGCTGGCGGCTCCGGTAGAAGAGCATCCTGTGGGGGAAGAAGTATTGGCTGTAGAAGAGCATCCCGAGGGAGAAGAAGTGCTGGCTGAGCTGGTAGAAGAGTGTTCATTAGGTTATTTCACATATTTTCTTTTCCCATTTTTCCTATTTTTATTTTCTTTACAGGTAACAGGGAAGGTGTGCATATGCATTTTCTGTGATATGCATTTACCGTTGACACCACCAAGTGAAAGAGTTATACAGATTGCAGAGAGACACGTGAAGCATTGTGTCAAGGAGGCTTCCACATTGCTGCTTCTCCTTCTTAAAGGAACACCGACTCTCTTACCCCGCGTGGCCGAGTGCAGCACTTATGTCAGGAAGACGGTGGAGACGGTGAAAAGCTCGGTCGCATCTGTGTTCGAAAGTCCTACCGTGGAGGAGGATTAGCTAGGCGGAAGAGGATTAGCTAGGTCGTGGCTTATATATATATTATCCAGTAGTTTCTTGTATTATCGAGTAGTTTATTATGTTATCAGTTATTTCCATGTTTACTTTTAATTTGCTTTACAGTAGTTTATTGTGTTATCGAGAAGTTTATTATGTTATCACTCCCATATTTACTTTTAATTTGCTTGCAACCATGTTTACTTAATTTGCTTTATTATTATTATTTATTATGTTATCAGTTATTCTCACGTTTACTTTTAATTTTCTTATACAGTAGTTTCTTGTGTTATCGAGAAGTTTATTATGTTATCAGCTACTCACATGTTTACTTTTAATTTGCTTGCAACCATGTTTACTTAATTTGCTTTATTATTATTATTATTATTATTATTATTATTATTATTATTATTATTATTATTATTTATTATGTTATCAGTTATTTTCATGTTTACTTTTAATTTGCTTATACAGTAGTTTCTTGTGTTATCGAGAAGTTTATTATGTTATCAGCTACTCCTATGTTTACTTTTAATTTGCTTACAACCATGTTTACTTAATTTGCTTCTTTATTATTATTATTATTATTATTATTATTATTATTATTATTATTATTATTATTATTATTATTATATAATAATGATAATAATAATAATAATAATAATAATAATTATTATTATTATTATTATTATTATTATTATTATTATTATTATAATATAATAATAATAATAATAATTATTATTATTATTATTGTTATTATTATTATTATTATAATAAATAATAAATAATAATAATAATAATAATCGAGAAGTTTATTATGTTATCAGTTACTCCCAAGTTTACTTTTAATTTGCTTACAACCATGTTTACTTAATTTGCTTTATTATTATTATTATTTATTATGTTATCAGCTATTCCCATGTTTACTTTTAATTTGCGTATACAGTAATTTTTTGTGTTATCGAGAAGTTTATTATGTTATCAGCTACTCCCATGTTTTCTTTTAATTTGCTTGCAACCATGTTTACTTAATTTGCTTTATTATTATTATTTATTTTAAAAAATTATTGTTATTGTTATTATTATTATTATTATTATTATTATTATTATTATTATTATTATTATTATTATTATTTTTTTGAAAAATTATTATTATTATTATTATTATTATTATTATAAAAACTGACATGCTGAACTCTGTATATACCATCGTAGCCCTCAGGTTCCAGGCAGCCTCCTCCTTCTCAGCAGAAGCCGCACCCTCCTTCTTCTTCACAGCGGCCTCCTTCGCAACCGCATCCTTCTCAGCAGCATCCACGGCCTCCTTCTTCTTCGCAGCCGTATCCTTCTCAGCAGCATCCACAGCCACAGAAGCAGCAGCAGCTTTCTCAATTCCTCAAATGATTGTTTAACTGAACAGCTAAAAAGTGACATCATTATCAAAAACCCAACAAATTTATACACCTTTATTTTAAATGGAATTGGTGGTGGTGGTGGTGGAGGAGGAATGGGACGAGGAGTTGACACAGTACACTGACAGACAACTAGAGCATTAGCACAACCAGCCACAGAACACCATTTCCCGTAGCGGTTGCACCATATAGTTGTTTTCATTATTATTATTATTATTATTATTATTATTATTATTATTATTATTATTTATAATAATAATAATAATAAAGAAAATTAAGTAAACATGGGAGTGGCTGATAACATAATAAACTACTCGATAACACAAGAAACTACTGAATAAGCAAATTAAAAGTAAACAAACTACTGGATAATATATATAAGATAACACAAAAAACTACTGGATAATATATATAAGCCACGACCTAGCTAATCACCTAGATAATAATAAATTAACATACAAATTAGTATAGGTAATAACAAATTAAAATATTTGTATACAAATAAATTTATTATATAAATAATAATATAATAAATATATTATTATCTATATTTCATATTTATTTGTATATGTTAATATATTTATTTGTATAATAATATTTAAACTTGTTATTATATATCTTCAATTTTATGTTAATTTATTGTTATCTATACTAATTTATTTAGTTGTATATATTTAATTTATTTATACATATTAATTTGTGTATTAATATTTATAAAAATAATGTATTTATGGAAAAATTAAAAATAAAAAACGTACCGATTATAAGTTAATAATGTTATTAATTTTTATAAGTTAATAATGTTATTAATTCTTTTTATAGTGAAAAAACTCAAATTTGACAGTACCTGTGTTTTCAAAAAAAATATAAATAAATAAAAAAACTCAAAACGCGATTGCATTTTCAAAAAAAAAAAAAAATGGAAAACTGAAATTTTATGACTAAATTGTAACATAAAAACTGAAAAAAATTATTAATCTCAACATAAATTAATATACAATTTTGGACAATTTTTGATTCTTGGACAACTAAATTGTAACATAAATTTATTAATGTCAACTAAGTTGTAAAAAAAATGTACAAGTTTTTTTTTGTCTTCCGTCGTACTTCGTCCTTAGCTGCTGAAACTGATAATCCCGTTGCGTTTTGGAATAGTCCAGTTGACTAAGGTCGGAGTTCGAATTTGCAAGAAAAATAGGAAATGATCGATTAGCTAAAATTAAGGATAATCTAATGATCTAAGAGATTTTCTAACTTAGAGAGAATGTAAATATTTAATTAGAAAAATATTTTTAGATAAATATACTTATAAATTATTCATTTAGAAAAATATATTTAAACTTATTTTGAGAATATATAATATTTTGAGATTCATTCAAGAAAATACTTATGGTATGAGAAACTATATTTTTTACTAATAAGATACCCTTTAGAAATAGATCGAATTAGCATTTATTTAAGATATTAAAATTTATAACAATTTATTTATGCTTCGAGGCCTGTTTGAAATTACAAGCAAAATCCAGAAACTACATTTATACTTAGCCAAAATACTTTTTAGATAAATATTATAGGAAATCATTTAGGAAAAGTAACCTAAAACTATTTAGAAATTACTGTTGTATTTATAAACTCATTATGAATATGAGATATCTAAAACCCAAAAGAATTATTATCATAAGCCCAAAACTATAAAAATCTGATCAAAATTCTTTTTATGTCTTCAAAGCCGAATTAGCAACCAAAAGTCCCCACAATATAGGTTTTGTAAATTCTGATAAAAATATGCTGAGGTTATACTTCAGGAAAATACTTTTAATTAATAATAAAGCCCAATATTAGGTTCACAGGTAAAACCTAAAATATTATTCTATTTTGTTTTTATTGATTGAGCTTAAAACCCAAGTAAGAATAAAACAAAATCTAATTTTAACTCGGTTGAGGCCCAATGGCCTGGCCCAAAACTCTTAATACTGCTATTTTGAGTTACTAATAGTAATCTTAATAATAATAAGAAAAAAGTTAATACATTCTCTAACCATAATTACTCTGTAATCATAAGTACTAAGAGAGAGGGGGGATGAAAGTATGGGAAGGGTGAAAGGACAGAGAGGAAAAGAGAGAGCAGAGAAAGATTAAGGAAAGAGTGAAAGGATGAGATGGAGGGATTTAAAGGAGGGGAGAGAGTGTCAGCGGGAGAGGAAGGGGTTTTGGAGCTCACCGAGTTTGGGCGGGGGCGACCGGTGCTCGGTTCAAGGGGAGCGGAGGCGAGATTCCAGTGCTGCTCGCGGAGGAGCGGTCGAGACCGGTGCTGGCCGCTGGTGGAGCTCGATAGGACGGGGCGCGGCGCGATCTGTTGTGCGCCGCGCGGTCGGCCACCGACGCAGGCTCGGAGGCGCCCACCCGGCGGCGGCTACCGGTGCGAAGGCGGTCGGGGACGGCCCACCGAGCTCGGCGGAGCTCGGGTCTCACCGCGAATCTGGCGCACCTGGCGGAACGCGGAAGGCGGAGAGGAAGTGACCGTGCGCGCGCGACCCAGGGACGGCCGGGGCTTGGCGGCGGCGGGATGGCGCCACCGGTGTCGTGGTGGAGGTGAGTGGCGGGGTTGGGTTACATTGATTTCTTCTTCTTCTTCTTCTTCTTCTTCTTCTTCTTCTTCTTCTTCTTCTTCTTCTTCCTTTACATTTTGGGGATGATGATGGTGTGGGTGGTTCCGGTGGAGACGGGGCAGTGGTCGGATGGGGCGTGGTGGTTGCAGGGTGCTTGGTAGTGGTGGTGGTACGGATGATGGCGGTGGCGACGGGCGTAGTCAGGTGGCTGTGGCAGCCGGGATAGCGGAGCGGTGGTGCGGAGAAGGCAGGGACGGTTATCGTGTCCGGGTCGGACACATAATTTTGGCTTGTAGTTTGTAATTTTGGAATAACATGGAAATGACACGGACGCACGGATCCGGACACGACTGACATGATGGTGGTGGTGGACACGGACACCTGGACATGGATTTTGTTTATTGGTTGTGGTGTCGGTGGTGATCGAGGGAGGAGAAGGCGAGCGTGGCTGGAGATGGCGGACTGGTATCTGGGTTTAAAAGGGATTAGGATCTTAACAGATCGGATATAGTCAAAATCATGCATCCCTTATCAAATTGAATTTGATTCTAATCCCGGTATGATTTGAAGAGACCAAATTCGATTTTAAATTGGTTAGTGGTCGGCAGGCAAGAATTTGAATTTGGAATATTACGGTAAGGCCCTCTGGGATATAGGGTTTAAATGGGAAAAGTTTGAGATGAAAGATATATCTACCCCTAATATGATACGAAAATGCTACGTTGTCCAGCGGACTTGGACAGCAGTCATGGTCCGCGGGCCACGTGTCACCTCCCGATTGGCCTCCCTCCTGCTAACTTCCGGGCCCACCAGCCCTCCGGCCAATCAGGAAGCGACACGTGGCCCGCGGACCAAGACTGCGGTTCAAGTTCGCAGGCAACGTAGCACTTCCGAATACGATAATATCAAGATTCTTTCCATGGAATTAATATTATAATTTAAAATTATGTATTAAAGTGAAGACTTTTTTAGGTTAAAATGGGTTTTAAACTATAGATTATATTATATTCGAATTTTTACTTCTCAATTTGATTCCATTAGATTACGTTCATGATTTGCTAATTTATACTTTTGAATAAGATCTTATTTGTATCAAAAGGTATATTCATAACTATAACAATTAGATTATAGCATGCTGAAATCTCAATTTAAAAGTATTATATACAAAATACTTAGATGGAGATTTAAAAGAGGCTCCACACAATCATGGTTGGAATTACCAAATAAGAAACAAAAAATATAAAAACAAATTTTATACAAAAATACGTATGATTTTTAACGCCATTTACGAAACAAAATTATGTCAAGGTTTAAATCAAATAATACCGAATCCCATAAATTCTAAATTAACCAAAATCAATAAAATTAATATGAGATATCATTAATAATAGATATATTTAGCCGAATCCAATTTAATACTTCATCTTTACTATATAAAGGGGCTTTAAAACAGCTTAAAATTGAGCAGTCTAAGCCGTATATATCATGAACCATTTTCTTTTAAAATAAATTAAATTATATAAAAAAATTGTTAAAAAAGTTTAAATTTGTTATATATATGCAAAATGGGAAATTGAACTCAACCAAACAAGAAGAAAACCACACACTTTAACCACATGAGCTAGAAACTATATTTAACTATAATTGGATAATATTTTTATTATACGTTATCAAACGTGCAAAGCACGTCCATTTACTAGTAACTATAAGACCTTTAAATAATACTTTGAGATATTATTTTGAAATAATATTCATTATTATCAAATAATATTTGAAACATATTTTATAACTCAAATAATAATAAACCAAATAATTCTTGTAAAAATATATATATATTTTTCTGAAATTATCAAGCATATATATATTTTATTAGTCAAGACTAAATCGAATCTAAATATAACATTTGATGACAAAAAAATAAAATAAATAGTAAATAATATTATCAAAATAATTCAAACAATATATATATATTTTAAAAAATTTAAAAATCTAATTTAACAATAGTTTGACAAATCTTGTTGTTGTCCAAGATATCTTTTATAGAAAAAGAAATTCATTCTCTACTAGAAAATATTTAAAACCGAAAACAAAATAAACTAAAACAAAATTTTCGAATATTTTGGGAAGAGAGGTTATACCAAGTGACCTATTTTACCCCCAAAAAAGAGTGGTTATAAGGGTATTTTGGTCATTTTCACCAAAATAACCAAAATACCCGTCCAACGTTAAAAACGGCCACTAAATCATGGGTATTTTGGTCTTTTAATATCCCCAACGGTTACAAAGAGAAATTCAATTAGATCGAACCGGACCTAGATCGGGGTTCGAGTCGGCCCGGTTGGACTTGGGGGGTTTGCCCAGCCCGGACCTAGGCTCAAACTGGGCCGGGACGGTCCGGGCTAGTGGGTCGGGAAGTTAGACCCAGCTCGGCCATATATGGAGGCAAACGACGCAGGCATGGCATTCCTTTTCATTAGAAGTATCAAAGATTTTTTTAGTTACCTCATTTGAGTTTGACGGCAAATTTGAGTACTTTTGAGAGGGCCAGTCCAGGTCGTTGACCGGGCTCGGGTCGGCCCGGACCGGGTTTGACCGGGCCGACTTGAGCCGGAGGCCGGGCTGTCCGACCCACACAACATCTTGACCATACCCTTAGGCCTCGTTTGGTTCGAGAAATCATGGAATTGAAAGAAAAAAAAAAGTAATTACTTTCTTATGTTTTGATTACAAAGAAATTGAAAAGAAAAGGAAAATAATTACCAGTAAAAAAAAGGTTAAAAAATAATTCCACCCATCCAAACGAGAAATTAATTTTCACCTTGAAGTATTCACTTTCTTTTTAATTTCTTTGACATTTCTAAACATCAATTTTTTTATTATTAAAAATTATAATTTCTCAAGGAAAAGAAATATCAAGGAATTCATTTCCTTTCCGTTTCATTCCGCGCGAACCAAACAAGGCTGTTACTCAATTGTCACTGATGCCAGCATGAGCCATGGCCGGGGCCCATATGTCATTGAGAAATGTGAAAGCCCGTATGAGCTTAATATCACAATACTGGTTTTGTGTCACGACCCGCACCCTAGAATAAGGGCACGTGACGTGGGTACGTCCAGCCTACGCCGCAGTGTCGGCGGTAGAACGCTGTCCTAGGTCATAACATCTAACAGATAAGGATAATATACAGTTACACTCCCCGAATGGGAGTGACATAACACAATATAACTCAACCACATCTAGGATAGAACAGGAATGAGATAGAAAAGATAAAGATAGAAAACAACCAGGAATGTAACATCACAGAGATATAAATCCAGAATTCTAAGTGACTAAAATAAATACATCTCAGAATATCTCAAAGTCTAAAACAGTGATCCAGAAAGTAAAGACAACCCTAATCTAGAGAGTATCATCCACTGCTAGCAGGTCCAAGTCACTAGTGATGTCTAATGCTGCACCAAGAGGGATAGACACCAGAGCCTCATCAATCACTGTAAAATTTTCAACAGGTCCAGTCAGGACGGGAGCGAGTACAGTACATCTCAACAAAATCATAATTGGTTAGGAAATATAAACATGCTAGAGAGTAAGATACAGGATCTGAAGAAATAACATGGTGAAAAAGAGAGAGACTGTAAGTAAATAGCTACAATATATAGAGAACTAACAGTGCTAATGATTCAGAGCACAAGATGGTTATGTAGACGGCACGATGTTATACACGAGTAATCTACAGAGGTTTGTACACGAGTAATCTACTGGATTGAATACATAACCACTTCTACTCCCCCGCCCCAATCAATACACAAGGATCCAGCTACGTTATGTTATTGTACACGAAGGTCATGTGAAAACATAATTATACACGATTCACACGTTTCGTACACGAATGTAACAAATACAAGGAGTACACGATGTTCCCGATAAAGTACACGAACACGAATACCCGATGTATCCGCTAAGGGGATAACATCGCACAACCAGATCCATATAGTACTAATCCGTGTTTTCAACGTGTCAGCATCATGTAAAGTAATCTAAAGCAGGAAATATAATCCTGAACAAGATATGAAATGATCAGAGAATGTACTCGCCTGTAACCGATGAATCTGAGAGAATATAGACTGTCCGAGGAGTAGTGTCTGTCTCCTATTAGAACAGCACAAGTCACTATGAGTCTAAAATGATAATACGATGCAAACTAATGCATTCTACATGAAACTAGGTCAATCTAGACCAAAGTCAACTCTGGTCAACCTAGAGTCAAACCTAGTCAATAGTCAAATCTAGGTCTCACCAAATCTATTCTAGGTTCTAACAAGTCTACTCTAGGTAGCATCTATCTAACACTCTATAACATCATAACACAACATTGTTATCTACACTACATAACCCTATGATATTCCATACTCTAAGACACACAACACAACCTCACACATCAAGACACCATACATATACAATACACTATATCATAGTATCACATACACTATATATATATATCTAATATATATACAACCATATATAGGAATCCTATATAGCAACTCAAATATAATGCATATACACATGTAAAGAGGGAGGACAGTGAAGAACTGTAGTGTGTGTATATGATAGCATAAGGGTGTGTTAGTGTCATGGGCAAGTGAGTGATATGTGAGTGAACAACAGTGGCAAGAATCAGTCCCTCAACTCCAGATTTCCTATTGCAAGTTAAGTTTAACTCACATGGATTCATATTAAAACAGTTCACAACCTCCTATAGGGAAATCTCAGTTACAGTGAACAAGGAAATCAAGACTCTCCAAGCAATTTGGTTAAAGACTATTCCCAGTTTTCTAACACTGGAATGCCACCCAATCCCAGGCTAATGTCCAACTTCTCAGGAAGAAATCTCAGTACACAGTGAACAACATAAGGAAATTAACCTTAGGTCCATTCACAGGTTCAATTGAAAACTGGAAACTATCATTGGAATTAATGAAAAGGAAATCAACAGGAAAACCAGTTCAAAAGAATCAAAAACTGGAAACACAATATTCAGTTTTACAGTAACCAAAAGAATCATGGAACAAGGGATTTAATTCCCAGGTTCAACAGGAACAATATTTGAAATTGATGAAGAGGAAATCAGTTCAAATGAAAGGAAAACAACCAACATCCCAGATTTTGAATACATTCCATTTCAGGTTTTCCTTAAAACCAAACTCAGTTAATCAACATGGCAATGAGGCAACAGTGAAGTAATGAAAGGATTCGATTAAATAGCATATGAATTTACACTATGAAAATCCTATTCTCAGGATTGTGAGACTGAGACTAAAACTCAGGTAGTGCAATAGCTGAAAACTCAATCAACCCATACCCTTAACTCAGAAATCAGTCTACAACACTCTAACTGGGTTAAGTCTATTCCCAGGTTCGAATAAACTCAGAAATCAAGACAAGGGGAAAAAAATTCAGTTACAATAATTCATTACCAATTCCAGGTTTCTCATTAAATCCAAAACAGTTCAATGCAGTTTACAATGATCATGAATATTCAGTTTTAAACAGTCAAGGAAAACCTATAGGAATTTCTCAGATTATACATTGATCTAATAGTTCAAACATTTGAATTCTCAGTTAATGCTCAAATTGAATCACCACAAAAGCCCAACAGTAACAGCCTATACAATTTAAATGAGGAGAAAAACTCAGTTTCCTCAAAACAGGAAACATTAAGCCTAAGGCAAAATTGCCAACACAGGAATGTGGCATTCAATTCCAGTTAATTCAACTCCCATTCACAGGTTTGTCCATGGACTGAGATTTAAATCTCAAATCCCCAACTCAGGTTTTAAAAGCAAAGGAAAATCATATGCTCAACTCTCAGTAATCCCCAAATCAGTTCAATTATATTTACCTCAGTTGTATTGAAAAACCCCACAGTCCAAATTCGAATGAACCCAAACCATATTCACAAAAAAAACTCAATACATACTCAAAAGCCTGAAATT
The DNA here is from genome assembly GCA_029216955.1 of Iris pallida. NCBI lineage: Eukaryota > Viridiplantae > Streptophyta > Magnoliopsida > Asparagales > Iridaceae > Iris > Iris pallida. The sequence continues at coordinate 3,737,651 of JANAVB010023600.1, forward strand.
GAAGGAAATAACTTAGCCAATGTAAAAATGTAGCATGTGGGGATATTAGTAGTGATAAATGAATCAAACAACAGAAATTTAAAGGTTGAAAAGGACTGGGAATAATGTATCAGTCAGGAATCTCAAAACAAACAACAAAATCGAACCAATACTCCACATTAACCCATTCCTAATGTGCAACCTAAAGTAACAGAGTTAGGCAACATATTAAGGATCTAAACAATCATTAAAACCTATTTAAAAACATTAAAATCGATTTAAACAATCAGAACAACACAGAGAACACACACGCACACACAGCAGTCCAGTGCACACGAAATAACGTGTCCGACACGACACGAGGACTCGTGAAACTTTGCGAGCCTCGTGTCAGTCAACACCCCTACTCCTATACCAAAATTCACGTGTCGGCGTCGCGTGTCCAGCGCGCAGTAGCCCCCGAGTAGCAGGGGAGCTACAGTGCCGCGCGCGCACGCCCGCACACGCGTGTCCCGTGTTCCCCACGACACGTCACGACGTACAAACCATCACAGGACACTTAGAAACCCTAGACGACACTTAGATCTAACTTTCCATTCAAATAGAATAGGAAAACTCGATCGAACGGTCCTTTGGGACATTTCGTCGAGCACCTAATACACAGCTCTGATACGTGTCCAATACGGACACGAAACGAGCTCAAAACCTAGGGTTGGCTGTCCCTACAGTTAGATGAGGGCTAGGGGACCCTAGAAATGATTTTTACTGGATTTTAGGAGCATTAATAGAGATTATACCTATAGTTGTCCAAAGCTCCAAAAAGCTCCAAAGAAGAGGATCCTTCAAAACACCAAAAACTCCCCAAATTGTTCGCTCCCTGTCAAAACTCAATCCCAACAGCAAGAGCACAATATTTAGAGCCTATAGGAATTTGTTTGAAGGAAAAAGGACCTAATTTGAATTTACTATGAATTTGTGAAGATGGAACTTTACCTCTTCCTAAAACTTGATGAACCCTAATGAAAAGAGGCTAGCCCTAAAATTTGGGAGGATATAAATAGGGGGAGGGGCTGTTATGTGGCTGGGCCAAAGGCCCTAGGGTTAGGGTTTTAGCTAGTTGGTTGAGTCCTAACTAGTTGAGTCATGGTTATGACTTGTGACTTCGCAAGCCATTCTTAGGCCAAACTAACTCCTAATTTTACCAAATTAATCCCAATGAATTCATCCTCATGAACTTAAGTCAACCTAGGTTCTCAAATCCTAATCTCTTAGTCAAGACCTAGGTTAGCCACTAGGTTAGTCTACAAGGTCAACTTAAGTCAAAGTCTCTAAAACTCCAAAAACAATTATTCTAAAAATCACTCAAAAAAATCACAATAATTATAAATAATAATAATAATTCAAATTAATTTCTAAAATTTTGAAAATGACCAAAATACTCTCATTTGGAAAACTGGGTGTTACAATCCTACCCACCTTAGAAAAATTTCGTCCTCGAAATTAAGATGATCGTACCCCCTTCTAGGTCAAACCCCCACAATTAAAATCTCAGAACCTATTTAAATCATCCAGTTGGAAAATGTAACCTATGGGGTCATGGCATGTAATATCAGTTTGGGGTCTCATCTAGTTACACCAACATGCTACAGTACTAGGCAATCACAAGGCATCAAAACATACAACAATATGGTAATTTGTATCAATTTCAAAGACTGGCTAAGATATAGGTCAAAAACTCACCTCCAACTAGGTCTGATGGCTGGGACTCCCTCCCGAAGGCGGAGTCCTGGCTGGGATAAGTGCAGCAGGACAGTCTCGCAGTCTGTGTGCAGCTGACCCACACAACAGGCACACTCCTCTTCTCTTCCTACAGATGTCCCACACATGTCCAGGCTTCTTACAGAAGGCGCAGGTAGGAACTCCCTCAGCTGGCCTCTGCTGAACAGGAGTCTGGACTGGGTAGGCTGGTCTAGGCTGATAGTCTGGGTGCTCACGGGGCTCTGGGTATACACTGCTCCTCGGCCTCTTAGAACTAGGCTCTCCTCCTGAATGTACCAAATCCCACAGCAGTTGGATTCCACGGCCCTGCTCCTTCAGGATCTCAGCCTGGACTCTCTGTCTCTAACACATCCCGAAGAAGTCTGGATATCTGAGCTCCGTCAGGAAACAAACCTGCCGAGGGTATGGTATGGGGTACTGCTCCTGGAGGCAGAGGAGGAGATGGGGAAGAACTCTTAGTCTCAGATGAGACTGCCACTCTCTCCTGAGTAACAGGTGGTGGAGGAAGATTCTCTGGTAAGGATGCTGACACCTCCTCGATGGCGGAAGGTGCCACTACCCTTGGGTCAGCCTGAGGGGTCACTATCTCCTGAGCAATAGGAGGTGGAAGCACACTGTTAGTAGCTGCAGCTGCTCTCAGGCGACAGGCTCGGGTCATGGGTGCCATACTGGAAAGGACAAAACACAACAATCATTAAGGCTGTACAGCAGTCTACCATCCTATCTGAAAACTGATAATTATCAACAACCAATTAAAATAAAAAGGGTACTTAATAAAATCAAATCAAAAGTTTAAGGGACGAAAGTCAACAGCATTGAAATCCAATCACAATCTAATATATACAGAAGAGAGAGAGAGTTAGAGGAAAACTAACATTAAGCAAGGGTCATGTGGTTTGTGGCATATACATGAAGGTGTTATAGGAGGATTTGGGTCTCAACTATAGCTATCAAGTTACACTATTCATGGCATATTGGTTAAGCAGTCTACAAGGTACAAGCTATTTACTCATAACATGCATGGCTAACCATATATATAAGTATACCTATATGGCTATAAGAACATAACATAGAGATGAAGGGTTAGGTTTTCATGGCAGTTGTGAACATTAGTGTAGAGTGTTAAGTGTACATGGGTTAAAACTTGAAATAAAGGGGTTCAGTCATTTAGTTTAGCTCATTATTACAAATTAGATCTGAAATTGAACTACACATATTGAAGCAGTGTAAAAATGTTAACATGAATTCAGTTTTCAAAATTTAGGAGAATTCGAACATCAAAACCAACTCAATGTTTACCACAACCACAACCTAACATGTAAGAGTATGAATCTAACATTATATACCTGCACACAACCATGTATACGGCTCAAAACATTACAATTTAAAACTGCAATTTGAACTAAACTCTTAGAATCCTAGGTTAAGGGTTTACTATGTACACAGTCTCAGATTTGACAATTCAACACAAAACTCAACCAAAATTTTTTTTAAAAAAAAAAGCCCTGTATATAACATATATGTGTAGTGATGTAAGCAAAACTAATAACATGAAATTTAAATTTAAATTACGAATTTAATATGAAGAGTATAGAACTAGTCACTGATACTGCACTATATTGGAATACTAGGATTTGAGAACTTAACATTAATCATGTTAACATGCATTTAGGTAGGTTGGTAAACAAGTGTAGTATGCATACAAGAATCTGTGTCCACTATATATATTAGGGTAATACAAGAATCAATGGCAAGAAGAAAATAATGATAAAATCTGTTCTGCCTATCTGTTTAAAGAATGAACTATTTGAAACCAGAGCTATAACATCAATCTAAGTTAAGGTCTAGCAGAAACACCAATTCATTGTATTAGGAAGAATTTATTGCAAGAAGTTACACAAGGTTATAGTAACAGCTAGGCTACTCCTACTCATACTCCGAAGTTATTTGATGATGGGGTGCAATTTATACAACAGAATGGTACGATAGAGATGATATGTTTAAAAACCTTCTCAAGATACAATCTGATAATCATATGCGTCTGTCCAAAATCATGTTACTCAGAGTCCTCGCCATGCCAGTAAGCAAGGCTGCGAATAACGATAGATTCCATAACTAGGGTATGCACCTCTACAATCATGTCGTCTGGAAATCTCGCTATGCCGACTAGTATAGCTGCGAGAAATTCCAAATCTCATAACCAAGATACGTACATCCGAAGCCAGGTCTCCATGTTTCTGCCATGCCAGCTAATATGGCTGCGATAAACTACAGGTTCCATAATCATGTAGACGTTTTACCATCCCTGTATTCCCGTCAATATATGTTATCAGAAAGTATCGTAACTCAGGCTATAAAATTCATCTCGATAGGAAATCAAAATCAACAACGATTCATCAAAAATCAAATTCAATAATCAAGGAGTGAGAGCGAACAAACAAGGGAAATGATTCAAATTGAAGTTTAAATAAGATTCTCAAGGGTCGTCCCAGGATCTTTCAAGGAATCCTAACTGTGATTGAGTACCCTTAAAATATATTCTAATCCTACTGCAGGCTGTAGTGATACTCTAGTTCGAATACCACTACATAAATTCGACCTGCATGGGCCACCACTAAAACGTGTCACGACCCGCACCCTAGAATAAGGGCACGTGACGTGGGTACGTCCAGCCTACGCCGCAGTGTCGGCGGTAGAACGCTGTCCTAGGTCATAACATCTAACAGATAAGGGTAATATACAGTTACACTCCCCGAATGGGAGTGACATAACACAATATAACTCAACCACATCTAGGATAGAACAGGAATGAGATAGAAAGATAAAGATAGAAAACAACCAGGAATGTAACATCACAGAGATATAAATCCAGAATTCTAAGTGACTAAAATAAATACATCTCAGAATATCTCAAAGTCTAAAACAGTGATCCAGAAAGTAAAGACAACCCTAATCTAGAGAAGTATCATCCACTGCTAGCAGGTCCAAGTCACTAGTGATGTCTAATGCTGCACCAAGAGGGATAGACACCAGAGCCTCATCAATCACTGTAAAATTTTCAACAGGTCCAGTCAGGACGGGAGCGAGTACAGTACATCTCAACAAAATCATAACTGGTTAGGAAATATAAACATGCTAGAGAGTAAGATACAGGATCTGAAGAAATAACATGATGAAAAAGAGAGAGACTGTAAGTAAATAGCTACAATATATAGAGAACTAACAGTGCTAGTGATTCAGAGCACAAGATGGTTATGTAGACGGCACGATGTTATACACGAGTAATCTACAGAGGTTTGTACACGAGTAATCTACTGGATTGAATACATAACCACTTCTACTCCCCCGCCCCAATCAATACACAAGGATCCAGCTACGTTATGTTATTGTACACGAAGGTCATGTGAAAACATAATTATACACGATTCACACGTTTCGTACACGAATGTAACAAATACAAGGAGTACACGATGTTCTCGATAAAGTACACGAACACGAATACCCGATGTATCCGCTAAGGGGATAACATCGCACAACCAGATCCATATAGTACTAATCCGTGTTTTCAACGTGTCAGCATCATGTAAAGTAATCTAAAGCAGGAAATATAATCCTGAACAAGATATGAAATGATCAGAGAATGTACTCGCCTGTAACCGATGAATCTGAGAGAATATAGACTGTCCGAGGAGTGGTGTCTGTCTCCTATTAGAACAACACAAGTCACTATGAGTCTAAAATGATAATACGATGCAAACTAATGCATTCTACATGAAACTAGGTCAATCTAGACCAAAGTCAACTCTTGGTCAACTCTGGTCAACCTAGAGTCAAACCTAGTCAATAGTCAAATCTAGGTCTCACCAAATCTATTCTAGGTTCTAACAAGTCTACTCTAGGTAGCATCTATCTAACACTCTATAACATCATAACACAACATTGTTATCTACACTACATAACCCTATGACATTCCATACTCTAAGACACACAACACAACCTCACACATCAAGACACCATACATATACAATACACTATATCATAGTATCACATACACTATATATATATATCTAATATATATACAACCATATATAGGAATCCTATATAGCAACTCAAATATAATGCATATACACATGTAAAGAGGGAGGACAGTGAAGAACTGTAGTGTGTGTATATGATAGCATAAGGGTGTGTTAGTGTCATGGGCAAGTGAGTGATATGTGAGTGAACAACAGTGGCAAGAATCAGTCCCTCAACTCCAGATTTCCTATTGCAAGTTAAGTTTAACTCACATGGATTCATATTAAAACAGTTCACAACCTCCTATAGGGAAATCTCAGTTACAGTGAACAAGGAAATCAAGACTCTCCAAGCAATTTGGTTAAAGACTATTCCCAGTTTTCTAACACTGGAATGCCACCCAATCCCAGGCTAATGTCCAACTTCTCAGGAAGAAATCTCAGTACACAGTGAACAACATAAGGAAATTAACCTTAGGTCCATTCACAGGTTCAATTGAAAACTGGAAACTATCATTGGAATTAATGAAAAGGAAATCAACAGGAAAACCAGTTCAAAAGAATCAAAAACTGGAAACACAATATTCAGTTTTACAGTAACCAAAAGAATCATGGAACAAGGGATTTAATTCCCAGGTTCAACAGGAACAATATTTGAAATTGATGAAGAGGAAATCAGTTCAAATGAAAGGAAAACAACCAACATCCCAGATTTTGAATACATTCCATTTCAGGTTTTCCTTAAAACCAAACTCAGTTAATCAACATGGCAATGAGGCAACAGTGAAGTAATGAAAGGATTCGATTAAATAGCATATGAATTTACACTATGAAAATCCTATTCTCAGGATTGTGAGACTGAGACTAAAACTCAGGTAGTGCAATAGCTGAAAACTCAATCAACCCATACCCTTAACTCAGAAATCAGTCTACAACACTCTAACTGGGTTAAGTCTATTCCCAGGTTCGAATAAACTCAGAAATCAAGACAAGGGGAAAAAAATTCAGTTACAATAATTCATTACCAATTCCAGGTTTCTCATTAAATCCAAAACAGTTCAATGCAGTTTACAATGATCATGAATATTCAGTTTTAAACAGTCAAGGAAAACCTATAGGACTTTCTCAGATTATACATTGATCTAATAGTTCAAACATTTGAATTCTCAGTTAATGCTCAAATTGAATCACCACAAAAGCCCAACAGTAACAGCCTATACAATTTAAATGAGGAGAAAAACTCAGTTTCCTCAAAACAGGAAACATTAAGCCTAAGGCAAAATTGCCAACACAGGAATGTGGCATTCAATTCCAGTTAATTCAACTCCCATTCACAGGTTTGTCCATGGACTGAGATTTAAATCTCAAATCCCCAACTCAGGTTTTAAAAGCAAAGGAAAATCATATGTTCAACTCTCAGTAATCCCCAAATCAGTTCAATTATATTTACCTCAGTTGTATTGAAAAACCCCACAGTCCAAATTCGAATGAACCCAAACCATATTCACAAAAAAAAACTCAATACATACTCAAAAGCCTGAAATTGAAGGAAATAACTTAGCCAATGTAAAAATGTAGCATGTGGGGATATTAGTAGTGATAAATGAATCAAACAACAGAAATTTAAAGGTTGAAAAGGACTGGGAATAATGTATCAGTCAGGAATCTCAAAACAAACAACAAAATCGAACCAATACTCCACATTAACCCATTCCTAATGTGCAACCTAAAGTAACAGAGTTAGGCAACATATTAAGGATCTAAACAATCATTAAAACCTATTTAAAAACATTAAAATCGATTTAAACAATCAGAACAACACAGAGAACACACACGCACACACAGCAGTCCAGTGCACACGAAATAACGTGTCCGACACGACACGAGGACTCGTGAAACTTTGCGAGCCTCGTGTCAGTCAACACCCCTACTCCTATACCAAAATTCACGTGTCGGCGTCGCGTGTCCAGCGCGCAGTAGCCCCCGAGTAGCAGGGGAGCTACAGTGCCGCGCGCACACGCCCGCACACGCGTGTCCCGTGTTCCCCACGACACGTCACGACGTACAAACCATCACAGGACACTTAGAAACCCTAGACGACACTTAGATCTAACTTTCCATTCAAATAGAATAGGAAAACTCGATCGAACGGTCCTTTGGGACATTTCGTCGAGCACCTAATACACAGCTCTGATACGTGTCCAATACGGACACGAAACGAGCTCAAAACCTAGGGTTGGCTGTCCCTACAGTTGGGTGAGGGCTAGGGGACCCTAGAAATGATTTTTACTGGATTTTAGGAGCATTAATAGAGATTATACCTATAGTTGTCCAAAGCTCCAAAAAGCTCCAAAGAAGAGGATCCTTCAAAACACCAAAAACTCCCCAAATTGTTCGCTCCCTGTCAAAACTCAATCCCAACAGCAAGAGCACAATATTTAGAGCCTATAGGAATTTGTTTGAAGGAAAAAGGACCTAATTTGAATTTACTATGAATTTGTGAAGATGGAACTTTACCTCTTCCTAAAACTTGATGAACTCTAATGAAAAGAGGCTAGCCCTAAAATTTGGGAGGATATAAATAGGGGGAGGGGCTGTTATGTGGCTGGGCCAAAGGCCCTAGGGTTAGGGTTTTAGCTAGTTGGTTGAGTCCTAACTAGTTGAGTCATGGTTATGACTTGTGACTTCACAAGCCATTCTTAGGCCAAACTAACTCCTAATTTCACCAAATTAATCCCAATGAATTCATCCTCATGAACTTAAGTCAACCTAGGTTCTCAAATCCTAATCTCTTAGTCAAGACCTAGGTTAGCCACTAGGTTAGTCTACAAGGTCAACTTAAGTCAAAGTCTCTAAAACTCCAAAAACAATTATTCTAAAAATCACTCAAAAAAATCACAATAATTATAAATAATAATAATAATTCAAATTAATTTCTAAAATTTTGAAAATGACCAAAATACCCTCATTTGGAAAACTGGGTGTTACATTTTGCTACTTGCATGGCAATTGTTTGTAATAGATATATGAACACCTCTGTTTTGATAAATAAGTTGGGCTTAACTTCAACCCGATATCAGGGCTGGCCCTGGCCCAAGTCGGTCAAGACTACCGTCCAGGATCCCATAAAATATGAAAGTCCAACAAAATTAGTAATTTTGTATCTAAAATTAAAGTAATATATAACATGACCCTCTTTTATCACAAAACAATTGTGGTGTAGTGGTTAGTATATAGGAGTGTAAATGAGTCGGACGGACACGGACAATCCACTAGCCGTGTTTGGTCCGAAAATGAAAATGAGTTCGGACGAACGGACGGACACGTACAGTCCACTGTTCCAGTTCGGACCGGACGGACACGAACAACCATTGTTCGTTAATTCAATCGGATGGTCCGCTGACAAATTAAATATATTACCAAAACCTGTTATTTTATCAAGATACCTTGATAGTTGGTACAAAAATTCAAGTTGAAAGGAAGTACAATTGAAGGTTATAGAATACAACAAACAATGGTAAAAGGTTAACGAAAATTTAATCTGGACAACAAAAAATTGATACAAAATCAAAATGATATGACATAATTGATGCAACCAAAATGAGTCTTCACTATCGGACGGTCCGCGGACAAATTCGGACCGGACATGGATATGACCGTGTCCGGGTCCGATTTTTAAACGGACCAAAAAATGTCCAAGTTTTGTTCGTTAATTTAATCGGACGGTCCGCGGTCGAACCATTTATCGAGACGGACTCGTACGGTCAACATATTACTTTGTACATTTTACAGCTCTGTTAGTATGCTAAACTTGCACAATGAAGTCTTAGGTTATATTCTTGGTTGTAACATTTTTTAAATTTTACTTCAATTTTTTTTTTAATATCATATATGAGTCCCATTTTAAAAGTTTACCTAGAATTTTCATAAATTTAGGACCGGCCTTGTCCGATATCCTAAACTATTTCGATTTTTCACCTTAATATCTTAAACTATTTTTAGAACAACTTGATTTCTTTTTAAAAAAATGGAGAAAATAATTTCTTATCTAAACTAGAAAAAACTTGCAAAATAAGCCAATGTTGGAGACAAAGATTAGAACTTTGATTTGGTAGCAGAAGTTCGACATCAACTTTCGGTTAGCACACAAGCGTCAGAGAGCCACAGAGAGAGAGAGAGCAGCTCTGTCGCATAGGCTGTCACAGGGAAGGGCAGTCAAAGGAGAGGAGAGATGCGGTGGGAGGGGGAGAGGGAGACTGGAGTTGGGGCTCCCGAGGAGAGAGAGAGAGAGGATTGGGACTTTGAGGGAAGGTGGCCCACAGATTTGGGTAAAGGGTTTTGTGAAAGCATGTTTTTTTTTCCTTTCAGAAAGTAATGTTTAAACTTTAAACTTCACTTTTGGGAAAAAATATTTCTAAATTTTTTTATATCAGAAATGCAACCAAACACTCCTCTCTTCTCATATACTGAAGCATTTGTATTCGGAAAACAGGGTTATAAATGATAACCAAACAGCCCCGACCTTCACGTGGCCTGACTAATACGTGTTATATGGCTTTTGTGGCTTCACAACAGCCATATAACACGTGTCAGTCAGGCCCCGTGAAGATCGGGGCTGTTTGGTTATCATTTATAACTATGTTTTTCCAATACAAATGCTACAGTATATGAGAAGAGAAGAGTGTTTGGTTGCATTTCTGGTAAAAAAATCAGAAATATGTTTCCCAAAAGTGAAGTTTAAAGTTTAAACATTACTTTCTGAAAGAGAAAAAAAAACATGCTTTCACAAAATCCTTTCCCCAAATCTGTGGGCCACCTTCCCCCAAAGTCCCAATCCTCTCTCTCCTCGGGAGCCCCAACTCCAGTCTTTCTCTCCCCCTCCCACCGCATCTCTCCTCTCCAGCTCCTGGACGAAGCTCGTCGACGGCCGCGGAGAGTTCATGCCCGCCGGTGAGAAGGGCACCCTCGACGCGCTCCGCCGCCTGCAGCTGCCACCGCAACTTCCAACACAAGGAGCTGCAGGCGGGCGGCCCCGCCGCGACGGCCTACCAGTACCACCACCACCACCCCGGCCAGTTCTCTCCCTACTACAAGACCCCGGCCGGCTACCTGCACCAGCACGCGCCGCTGGCGCGGGCTCCTGCGTCGCCGTTGGCGCTGCGATATTATGTTTAGTGTTTGCTTGTGTGCACGTTTTTAAGCCAATCCTAAGGAATCATATCTGTGCGTAGTTAAACATATCTTCCGATACCTTAGAGGCACTTCTTCTGTCGGCTTATGGTATCCTAAAACCACGTCGTTTGACCTAACCGGTTATTTTGATGTTGATTTTGCTGGATGCAAAGTAGATAGAAAAAGTACCAGCGGCACATGTCATTTTCTATGAAAAGCCCTAGTCTGTTGGTTTAGCGAAAAGCAAAATTCTGTCGCATTATTAACAACTGAGGCTGAGTATATTGTACATTTTATTTGAGATAGTTGGTAGTGGACTTTGTCTCCGCCCAACGATTGTATACATGACAAATTCAAAGTTGTTTTTATATCATTTATTTATCTAGTTGATGAGATTTAGTTATTATGGTTCTACTGCATTTTACAGCTTATGTATACATACAAGGTTTCCATATATTGGTGTGTACTTTGTATGTATGCAGCTGGCATGGATACGTACCTAGTCCTATGTATTTTGGGACTGATACGTTACATGTTTTTGTGGTGGCCCATGCAGGACGAGTTTGTCACTTCGGTTACGTAATTGTACCGATGTGAACCTGCAACATAGGATTCCTGCAGGATTCGAACTTGGCCCTTCCTCATAAACAGTCCTACACTCAACCACTACAGCTAAGGATTACATATGTGGATATAATGGTAGCTTTTAACTTTTATGTTCTTTTTAGACCCATGTTTTCTTTCCATCTTCACATGTAACATACGTGGTATCTCCTTCCACTAACCAAACAGTTATATAGCCACATGTATTAGTTTTTCCTTTCTGTTGGAACTCCTTAGTCCATCAATTCCTAACACAGTGTGCACACATATAGATAACATATATGGGGATAGATGAGAGGCATGATTGAATAAAATTAGCTTCCACTTCTTTTCAAACATCTGTTTTGCCTGTTTAAAAACTATTGGAATGTGCATTTATATTTGTCAGCTTAATCTTTAGGACATACTTCTTAAAACTTTGCGAGAATCTACGAGCCCAGATCCTTACAGCATAGGCACATGCAGTGTTTGCCGATGTGACCGAGAAAGATTGCAAAGATTTCGGATAAGGAAGCTTCAGTTTTGTGCTTGCATCTATCTGTTTCGAGTTAATTACGCTATTTTTTTTCCTTTCTTTCTTACATGAATGTAATCGATTTTATTTAGAATGATGAGAAATATCGCTGCAGTTGAACTGGGTACCGTGTGCCTCTAAATTGTGTGGAAATTCAAGAAAGTTCAAAAGAGAAAAAAACTAGCAACAAAAAACAAAGAAGGTTGTACTCTCATCATGACCATGAGGCAAGTGCGACTGTGCACAAGCTAGCTATCGTACGTACATAAGAGAAGACTAGGGGTAACTGAGAGAACATAAGAATATTTTCTTTACTTGTGGCCAACATGGGTTATGCAACTATTTTTTTTCTGCAACATTATCTAAAATTGGGAAGACACTACACCATGATTTTGGTTTGGGTGGTTGAAAAAAAGAGAGGACTCAAGTGGGAAAAAAAAAACCTTTTGGGACAGAACGTTCTCTCTGTGCTACATGCACTGCACAGTTATCCATGTCTACATCTTGTATAATTGTCTTAGTCGTCTTCTTCATTCTACGTTTCATTTATGTTCTTGCCGTTATTACTACACCTTAGCTAGGATGCTTACCAACGAAGTTGAAGGCGCGACCGTCGTTGGCCGTGCCGGACTTATATTATGGACTACGTGGTCCGACACGACCCAATATACTGGATCGGACCAGTCCGAACCCACGATTAATTTGACCGGTCCGACACATGAGCCAATTTTTCAGGTCGGACTCGTGCCGGGCTAGGCCCGGCCTGACTCAATTTTTTGGCCGGATTATTATTATTATTATTATTATTATTATTATTATTATTATTATTTTAGGATATGCAGTTCAAAATATTTAGTACTTAATGATATCAAGTCGTCGTGTAAAAAAGTTAGGGCATCGAGTTGAAAAAAAAATAGTTGAGGGTATAAGTTATAAATAAGCAAAAAAAAAAAAAATTAGAATGTTTGGAGACTTATTAGGTCTTGGATCGGAGAACAAAACTGAATAAAATAGACTAAAAGATTCGATTCGGTCTGAAAAATTCAGTTTGATTTTGGTTTTGAAAATTCTAATTTTTGTTTTCGGTTTCGATTTTGGATTTCGATTTCGGTATAAAATCGAATAATACTTACGCAATTATTAGATTTAGATACCCTTAATTTTATGTATTTTTTATGATTAAAAATGTGTATTTTTTTGTATATTTGGAAACAATACTTCTATGTATGTCTTTTGAAGCCAAAATTTAATAACAACCAGTCCTAATATGGATCAAACTTTAAAATTCAAGAAAAAAATTGTATAAAAAATTATAAAGTTTTAATATAATATAATTAACAGTTCTAATTTTGGGTCATATATATTAAATAATAAAAAATAGTCCAACCGAACAAACCGAATAAAATGTACCATTTATCGGTTCGGTTCGGTTGATGTTATGGCTAATTTTAATTTTAAATTTTTTAAATTTTGGATTTATTTGATTTTTGTTGTGATTTAGATAAATTTAAATTTGAATGACTTTATCTATATCCACAACTATCTTTTTGTTATTTTCTCTTATATATATTAGCAGTGAAAAAAACCTGGACTATTAAAATAATTTTGTTTCTTTTACATTTTTATATTATTTTCTTTTACAAATTTTTTTTTGGTTTCTTTATATTAGTAATTAGAAAGAAAATAAAATCACTACAACAAATTGTATTTTTAGCAACATGTTTTAGCGACATAAGGTCTTTTATGTCTCTAAAACTTTTTTTTTTTTACATGTATTAGCGACATTAGTTCGAGTATGTCGCAAAATCCACATAATTTCACTGGAGGAAAACGAAATATCTACATATTGCAGAAAGATACTATATGTTCTGCGACATATGGTACATGTCGTAGAAAGACATTGGCGACATAATGATAGGTGTCGCAGAAAAACACTATATTTTTTATGGCATGAAATTATGTAGAGAAATACATTGAGTTCTATTAAAATAATAGAAGAAAAAAGAAAGCATACAAGCATCTTCTAATAATCCTTGGTTGAAATTTTCACTTTCCCTCCTACCTAAGTTTTCTCTCTCGGGTACTTCTCCCTCCCCAAACGACTCAGGAAAAGAATCCTTTTCTTTTCCTGAGTTATGGCTTGTAAGATAGTCATGTTTGTCTGAGAGTTTTCCGGTTTCTATGAGAATTTTCATATTTCTATGAGAATTTTATATGGCAGCATATTGAAACAGAGTGCTGAAATATTGAAATGCTAATTTTCATATTCGGAACTAAAAGTGACAGGAAATTCAAAATTGAAAAAACTCTGCAAAGAGTCTTAGTAGAGCTGGTTAACTGTAATCACAATTTAAGATTGAAAAACTCTGCAAAGAGTCTTAGAAGAATTGGTTAACTGCAATCACAATTTAAGTATTAAACCTTAACCCAATGCAAAATTTTAAAGCAACATGGTGTCCAAGTAAGCATCTAAATGAATTTCATATTCAAAGATGCCAAAACATTCAAAGGTGGCTTTATTTACTTCCTATAATATCAGTAAAGATGATCCCTGAGGAAGTTAACTCAATCCAGAACTGATGAAACCCTCGATAGTAATTCTCATAAGAAGGGCCCAAAAGGGATTTCGATACTGATACTGAGAACCTTGCTTGTCCTTTTAAACATCAGGATTTATCATGGCAATATGCTGCACTTTAAGCTGTGATTTTTCTCTTTTATCTCATAAATGCTATTTTTTATCCATCTCCGAGTCCTTACAGAAAGTGGACATAAAATCACCTTAAAGGAGCGTACAGTTTTCCTGATGTCATCCGTAGCCTTCAAATTATGGTAATTTGTTTCTCTTGCATCCAACTTCTCCTTAAATCTGCTTTCATGCTACTGATTGATCCTCTGCTATTTATGGTTAAGACTGAAGCTGAAGTAAAATTCATGTTAGTCATATTTTGGCCTTACTATTGGTCTTTCAAAGTATTTTCTGATTGGGAGGATACTAAGTCATTATTCCTGAGCAGATGGATAGGATACTCCCTCCATATAGAAAATCCTCAAAACAGTGGTCATCCACACTGAACAATCTAGCTCAAGGTGCAAAGCCTTCCAATAATTCCTCTCTTTCACATATGCTGCAATTTTGATTGTTAAATTAGATTCTAATCCTTTTCTGTCTCAACATTGATACAACGAGGTTGGAAGCGCATGATGATAGGATAATCATTACAAAATGATCTGTTACATGTAAGAAATGCCAAGCAGACCGCGTCAAAGTACAATTCTAAGTTAATGGTATGTGTTCTAGTTAAGAATTTTGTTTTTGTAATGTCCATAGAACATGCCTCACTTATAGTGATGCCATCTTATCTAATTGTTGTATGAGCTCACTAATAGTGTGATGATGGATATCCCTATGAAAGTGGGGGTCCCGGTTCCAGCACTTCTTGAATTCTTCTGAAGCATAGTTTCCAGTATCGGCTGATACCGATCCAATACGGCCGATACTGATACAGTTTGGTGTGTCCCGATCCGATACCGAGCGATACCCGATACTAACCGATACAGACATTGTGGGTCTCTTCTGATCCTTGGTTGTTTGGTTTTGTAGATTTATGATCTCTTTGTATTATGATATTTAATTATAACTGTCCATGTTACAAAATGCTGAAACATCAATAATTAGATAGATGGTCAAATGATCACACAGTATATGTTGTTGAATTAGCTATTTCATTGATTCTTCATTTTTGATATTTATAATAGTCGAATACCTTTTTCTTTTTCTTTTAGTCTAGGAATGTTGTTGCGGTGTTACCTATATTTATAGCTTACTTGTGATTCAATATTTTAATTCAGGTGGATCGTGGTTCAGCTGATGCTCAGTATGATAATGAGTTCATAGTTTGCTCCTTGGACCTGTTAGAACTTGCTCAGTATGATAATGATGTTTTTGAGGCAGAAGGAATTGATATGGGTAGGACTTGGGTTCTTTGCGAAACACAATTAGAGACTAGTGAAGCTAAGCTTCCTGGAGTCTTGTTTTTATAAAGCATCTTGTTAGACTCTTTGGAGGAGAAAACATAAATGAACAATTTAGAGGCAACCCATTTGATGGCCCTATGTTTGTAAAGTAATGCAAGAACAAGCATTCTAATAGGTCTGCTACAACATTACTTACAGTTAGAAATTTACTCTTATGCTAGAATTTAGGTAGGTCGTAGGCGATTGATGATGATTATGAAAAGCTGCTAATAGGAGGTATAATCCCTGCGGAATATATGCCTTATTGCATGGACTTTTAGAGCGCAGTGGTTTGATAAGATAATTTGTGCAAAATTGTTTTCTTATGTTGTAATAAGTCGTTTGTGCGTCTTCGTGGAATAAACTAAAGTAATGGGATCCTTGGACCATGACACTGCAAATAGTACCCTATGGTGCCATCACTTATGTTGACCGGTCTTATCTTCTTTGTAATCTGAAGTCTGATATTAGATACTTCAACACAAACTTGCAAGCCTAGCCGTCCGAGCTTGCAAGCTGAGATTGACCTTAAATTTTTGCCTCGTCCTAGCTTGAGCCTACCCATTTTCTTAGCAAACTGAGCACATCAGAGACCTGACTGGTCTCACTTAAAATATATGAAGCTCCTATAAACAGAAGCATATTGTACATATGTTGGATTAAGAAACTCTACCTGTTTGTACACCATAACACATGTGAATGGAACCTACCTTGTAGCTCACGCGCATTATTAGGTGGGGCAGCCTGGCTCCGCAGTGGTTGTGGACAACATCGAATGCCAACAGTGTGGAACAAGAAAATGATACTAGTCTAAGTTCATGAATTTAGGCATGTATCTTTTTCGTGTGGACAACATTAAAGCACAACAGAGAAGGATCACTTAACTCTTTCATATTATAGTTTTTGCCCCATGCTCTAATATTCATTGAACTTAGGCATGAATCTTTTTCGTGTTTCCCCCTAGAATAATATATTTGATAATTAATAATTAGAAACAATAATAACAATATGATATAACTGTTGAAATATGAATTAAGCAGAAAAATCTAATTTATTCGCCATGAGTATTACCTAGAATATAGTAGTATCAGTTAGCTATCCTAAGATGTTCATGGAGTTAGTGGGTTATAGTTCTCTGGGTACTGGTTCATTTGCTATGTGGTAGGGGTACGAATGCATGGTACACTACTTTTTTTTGCATGTGGTTCAAGGGCTAGGCTTAACCGTTACACTATTTAGGGTTACTCCTTATTTAAGAGCAAGTTGTGTGTCTAGATAGGAAAGATTGCCACTTTTAGTTATCTGGATCGGGAGGCGTTCCTGTTTGGGACAATAAGAAATCTGTAACACATAACCTGATAACTATGAGCTCAATTGTTGTAAGTTTTATTTATGATGGGCAACCGCCTCTGTTATGGGGAGAATAAGGGTCTTCTTCTATGCCTAGCAATGCAAGATGGCATCTATTCTCTTCTATGGCATATGGAGAAAAAAAAAGGTACATGCCAAGAGAGGGCATATGACCATGAAAACCTAAGAAGAAGAGCAGTCTCCACATCTATATAACTATTTATTTTGATCCTCAATGATGTTTCTCGAATATTATTTCCATCCGACAAAAACCAAGGTCCGTAGTATCGGCATCGGACCATTCTTATGTGTATCGGGATCGGCGGTATCGGCAATATCTATGGTATCGGACCGGAGTATCGAATTTTTTGGTATCAGAAAGCAAATAATTATTAACAAATTATTAACATTTTAGAAAGTATATTTTATACATTTAGTCATAAATTTAAGTATTTTCACTACTGTTTGTTATCCGTTTGAATTGAATGAAATAGTAGTCACCCTTACCAATTGGTTTATATGCGATAGATTGGTATTTTTCGTTCAATTTTCATTGACGAATTGACCAGAAAAGATACCCCTAATCGGTATCGGTCTGTTGGAGTTTTGGTTTTTTCCTTTAGAAAAACTTTAGTCCCACATCGGAAAAAACAAAGAGATTGTATCTCTATATATTAGCTTTGCTATTATTGGAGATGCACATGTGGTGTGGAGGTGCACATGGGTTTGCCATGTGGGTTATTTTTCTAATGAAAAAAAGGCTAAAATCAACAATTAAAGCATTCATGCTTTTTGCTCTTGGGAAATTTATTTCCATGGGAGCTAAGTCCGACTCGGACTCGGACTCATGAGGCGTAATGTGGCGTTTTGTTGGCGCACTTTGCACTTAAGCACGTCAGCATCGTCGCTAGGCGCATAGTGCGCTTTAGTTGCACTCGTTGCGCTCGTTGCGCGAGCCCAGTTGCGCATGCCCAGTTGCGCAAGCCCAGGTGCGCTGCCCAGGTGCGCGTCCAGGTTGCGCTGAGTTGCGCGGGTTGCTCGGGTTGCGCTGAGTTGCGCGGGTTGCGCTGAGTTGCGCGGGTTGCACTGCGTGCGCAGTGCGCGCAGTGTGCGCAGTTCAGTGCGCGCTCTGTCGCACAGAGTGCAAGGAGCGCGGGGTGTGCGCAGTTGGCGCAACTTGCAGCAGAACGTGCGTTTGCATGTTCGGGACGGTTGCTACATGTTCGGGGTAGTTTTTACCACGTTCCTAACTTTGTGGCAACCGAACAGTTGCTGCAGGACCTATATAAGGCATCCTCTCTCTCTCAAGGCTGATTTACAGAATAGAAAGAGAAGCCACCACAGAAAGTTTACGAAGTGTTTTTAGCACAAGTAAACAGAGAATTCAGAAGTGTTCTTTAACACAGTTCTGATCTTCCAGTAGCCTTCAAGAGAGAGGAAAGGCGCCGCACCAGCGTTGCTTTTGCACGAGAGTTCGTGTCCATCCGAGGAGTCAGAAGAGCAGGAGTGTTCCAAGTTCTCCGACGAACTTGCTGGTTTCTGGAAGCTGTTCGTGTAGGGCGAATAAAACTTTGAGCAACGGTAATCATTCACCCCAGCAGACCATCTTCCATCTTTCGCCAGTCACCTTCTTCATTGCTGCCAGTAGTTCTGATTGTATCTTCTTTTTAGAAGTACTACGATCGATTGCTGTTGATTACGAAATCTTTTTAGATTCTCGTAATTCAGAATCACCTTCCTTGAAGTGTTGATTTGGAACATTGTTTTTACAATTGTTTCATTTTCTCAGTTTTCCATCGAAAAATTGTGCCCCGGCACTAACACGGTCAGTATCAGATATCTATCGGAATCGGATCGGGACGTGCCAAACCGTATCGATACATCCGATACTGCGAACTATGCTAAAAAAAATTTCCTCTTCATTGAGTATTTTGTTGGATTACACAAGTAGATATTTTGTTGGATTAAGCATCATATAAGAATTTAGTAAATGAGTTGGACAGCTAAGAAGAACATCTATATTCTATAATCTTTGGATATAAAAGAGTACAGAGTTTCAATTGTTATACTTTCAACTTGTCAAATCTATAAAAGGATTTTTGCGAGTTTTTGGAGAATGAAACATGCTACAGACTGAATTTTGATAAATCGTACTCACCAAAAAAAATCTTATACAGGAAACTGTAGTCCACTTTCTCATGATAAAACATGTAGGACATATACAAGAACTAACCTTGATATCCACCCCTATCTTGGACCTCATCTTTCTTAAAATTGGAAGAAAAAAGAAGAAGAAATGCCTATATTAAACTTTGTCATAAGAATTTAGTTTGAAATAACATTCCAATTAGGTGATGACGACTAACAGAATATTGCTGGTTCTTTTTATTAAATTTTGTGCTTCGTATATGTTGAAGATGATCTGGTTTTTGAGTATATAGTAGAATTCTGACTGGTGCTTCCCCTCATATTCTCTTATTCTCCTTTTCTGCCAACTTCTGAGATAAAATGAAGTAGAATATGCCGCATAAGGTTTCATCTGTCAAATAGACATTGTATGTTGATCTCGGGAGACTATTGCATTCATATCAGTACTTCATAATTAGTTGTTTTCCTATTGGTGTAAAATAAGAGATTAGATGGATATGTCTAGGCTGCACGGACACTCCAAAAACTAGGGCTATGTCGTGTCAGACATGTATTTGACATGTCTTGGACACTCCCAAAATTGTCTATGACACACCAAAGTAGGAGCCGTGCCTGTGTTGCCGTGTCCTTACTGTGTCATGCAGTATCCGTGTCCATGCAACATAGGGTACTAGTTCTTCGGGTTTGGGGTTCAGTAAGGTGGTAGGGATTAGGGTGGTGTACTAGGACCTAATTTTTCTTCATATACCATCATAAATCTTGAATCATCCTTGTATTATCTTTATGTCCATGTCCATCAAAATAGAGTTGTTAGAATGATGACTTACGTAGGAGTAGGATATGAAAAAAGTTTGAAAACATTTTTTCAACCTGCATCAACATGACATCAACATTCTATGCAAATTGGTCTGCAACAAGATTGGATAATCTCTTCATGCTATTTAGTAAAAGTCAAATCATGGATCATACATATTTTGTTTCTTTCCGTCAAAGCAGCAAAATGTTGGTTTTGCAGGCATGTAGGAAATGGTGTCATTCTTCATATGTCGATTTTGTTTTTGTTTAAATCAAAACTAGATGTCGACCATCACTCTATTGCTTATAAGGTTTTAAAGTGTCTTCTTTGTAAATCATAATTCCTGTATTTATTATATCTGATAATGATACAAATTGATTAATGATCCCATATAGAAATGACATTGTATATGTCCTACATGTTTTATCATGAGAAAGTTTATGAACAAGCAAAATGTTGGTTTCTTTTTCTATAAAGGAATGTATTTATTATATCTGATAATGAACAAGTTTATTAATCTCTCCGGTAAAATAAATGAAATTGTGGAGTTTGTTCCAAAAATTCTGTCTATCAAGAGCATCTCATCATTGTATGTAGGAACCTGGAGAGGCTGAAGCTGATTTTGCTACTGCTGGTGCTGAATGCATAATCAAGAAGTTTTTCACATATCGCGACCCCGGTTCCTCTAGTTGTACCTAAAGGAAAAAGTTTTGGAGGTTCCCCCGTTGAACAGATTACATTGCCTCCATGGCTTCAGAGGAAGACATTAGCTACTACGCAAGCAAATTTGAGTAGTCTTGTTGAGCCAGTATTTTAGAGGTGCGTCAATCTTATCCAGACTCAGCAATTGGCAAAGGTGTTTGATTCCTCATTTCATATCGTCATACATGTTTTCTAAGTTATCTTCTGATCCTTGGTTGTTTGGTTCTGTAGATTTATGATCTCTTTGTATTATGATATTTAAATATACCTGTCCATGTTACAAACTGCTGAAACATCAATAATTACATAGATGGTCACACAATATATGTTGTTGAATTAGCTATTTCATTGATTCTTCATTTTTATATTTATAATAGTCGAATACCTTTTTCTTTTTATTTTAGTCTAGGAATGTTGTCGCGGTGTTACCTATATTTATAGCTTACTTATGTTTCAATATTTTAATTCAGGTGTTTGGTGCTCAATATGATAATGAGTTCATAGTTTGCTCCTTGGACCTGTTATCAGAACTTGCTGAAGGACTTGGCAGTGGGATAGAGAGGAATAAGTGAATGCACTTCCTCAATCGCTTGTTACTCCCTTATGATAAATACTATTTATTCTTAATTCATAATTCTTAAGAATCTTGTGCTTTCTTTTTATGATAGACCAAACATCTTGAAGTAGTATACATCTTTGACATATTAGGATATGATATTTATAATGTTTCTGCAAATCTAATATTATTGTTATATATATATATATATATATATATATATATATATATATATATATATATGATTTTTTTTGTATATTTTTTTGCATGTATGTCCCTTAAACCTGTACTATATATATATATATATATATATATATATATATATGTATATATATATATATATATATATATATATATATATATATAACAATAATATTAGATTTGCAGAAACATTATAAATATCATTGTATAATATATATATACAAAAAAAATCATATATATATATATATATATATATATATATATATATATATATGTGTGTGTGTGTGTGTGTGTGTGTGTGTGTGTGTGTGTGTGTGTGTGTGTGTGTAGATTTGTTTGGCATACAATTCCCTTAAACAGGTTATTCTTTTAGTCTAAATTTTGTTTTACTTACAATTTTTTTTATTTTTTGTTTGCAGGATCACATAGACAACAAGACGAATTTGGGGGAAGAGATTCATATTATGAGATCTATAGTAGGCTGTTATTCGGAACACATTCGATTCATGTGCTTTAGTTTATACTATAGTTGTCTACGCTGGAATACAATACATTTGTGGAATACGATACGTTTCTTTTTGAATGGGCTATTTGAAATATTACATTATTGTATTATTTTATGAAAATATGTTTGAAGACATTGTATTGGATGTCATGTTGTGTTCGTGGTAGCTTGTTGCTCTTTGTTCTCAAGTTATTTGAATATAAATTTCAATGTTTGTATGTTATTGTCGAAATAAGATTTTTATATTTATGCTAAAAAATATATGCGAAAAAATTAATATAAATATAAAATATATATTAGCTTTCGCGACATCAAATTATGTAGCAGAATTTTTTTTTAATAATAACAAACAAAAATAACTAGGCTTTTGGCGACGTGTGTTATGTTGCCAAAGTACCATCTTTCTGCGGTACGCAAGACATATGCTGTCAAAAGTTATTTTAAATAAAAAATATGACATGTTGCCAAAAGTGCTTACATTCTGCGACATGTGTCATTTAATGTCGCCAAAGATTTTTCCAGACAAGGCTACGGCGACATGTGTGCGACATAGCCAAATATGTCATGAAAACGCTTTGGCAACACAAATGTAACTTTTCGCTACATATTGTATATGGCGCTGAACATGCATTTTCTTGTAGTTAATCCGAGCAAAGGACCAGTTGAAATGGACAGCCCATAAATTACCAAAAGACCCTCTCTCACCGTATATATATATATATATATATATATATATATATATATATATATATATATATATATATATATATATTCGATGGTGACAGCGGCTACAGTAAACCCTAGCTCTGCTAGGGCATCGACCAACGGCGACGTAGAGGCTGCCAACCGTCCCCCGGACCGGGGGAAAGGCAAGGGGGTGGCGGGGGCGGTCGGTGGCGACCGGCCAGCGGCGGTCGGCGGCGGCGGGCCGCCGGCGAACGGCGCGGCAACTGCTGCTCGCGTCCGCGGGTGCGCGGGAGGGCAGCAGACGACCCGGGGAGGTCCGACGACCCCCCCCGGGGGGTGGGCGGCTGCCGGCGACCCCCCCCAGGCGGGGGGGGGGGGGTGGCCGGGGCGGGCTGCGGGCGGGAAATCCCCTTCCGGGCAAGGTTTCGGCTGGGGTTTTGACGACGGAGACATCCGGGGGGTCCCCGATGGTGTTCGCCGCCCAAAGAACATCGTCGGGATTAGAGGATGAGGAGGGGGCTTGGACTACGATCCAGAATCGGAGGATTCGGCGCGGAGGAGGGCAAAGATCACAGATCCCTGAGGCTAGGAGGGGCACAACTTATACGCAGGGATCGGACAGGAGGGCGGGGATAGCCAGGAGAGCGGGTCCATTGGGGGGACAGGCACACTCGGGGGATCGGGAGGGACAGGCCAGGATTGCATGGCGGCCTCGTGCGAAAGGGGCGACGGGGACGGCTGCCCCAGTTATCGGAGGGAGAGTTACTGCTGCGAGCACGAGTGCCAGGCCACCTCCGACGACTCCACCTCGGAATTCGGGCCCGCGGCCTGTATCCTGGGCGGATGCGTGCAAGGTGGGGGTCGCCAAGACGCCGGCATCGATGGAGTACGTTGCACCTATGGCGATTGGGGGTGAGCTCTGCGCCGACTTCCCGGCCGATGAAGTGGCGAAGGTGACGGCATTCTGGGAGAACACGTTGGTGCTATACGTGTTGGGGAGCAAGCCCTTCTACGGGCAGATCAGAGGATATGCGGACAGAGTCTGGAAGCCGAAGGGGAGCATGGAGTTCTTCTCCAAGGAAAATGGCTTCTACTTCGTGAAATTTGGGTTGGCGGAGGATGTGACTCGGATACTCCAGGGAGGGCCATGGACGTTTGACGGCCGCCTCATCATTCTGAAGCAATGGACCCCCGACCTGAGGTGTGAGAAGGAGGTGCTTAATGCCGTGCCTGTGTGGGTTCGCTTCCCGGAGTTCCCGGTCCGCTTCTGGAGTGTCCCACTTCTTATGCGACTTGCCAGCCTCATTGGCAAGCCGATTAAGGCGGATGATGCCACCACTTTCCGATCCAGACTGATGTATGCACGGGTATTTGTGGAGATTGATGCCCGATTGGACCTGCCTGAGCAGTTGAAGTACAGGACACCTTCTGGCCAGTTTGCTATGCAGAGGGTGGAGTATGAGTGGGTCCCCCCCAGATGTCCGGCATGTGCCTGCTTCGGGCATCTCCCGAGTGCGTGTAGACGTGGGAGAGCTTCTGAGGTGGTGCCGGAGGAGGCTGTGCAGGTGGCCGGTGTTGCAGTTGACTCCCCCGTTGTGGACCAGGTGGGCATGATGGAGGATGATATGGAGGCAGACTCTTCCCCCATCTCGGGTGAAGGTGAGGGGCCCCCGACGGAGGATCTTGCTGGGGCGTTGGTTGAGTATGTGGGGACGAGGACCATGACCACCAGGAGTATGGGGCAGGAGGACAGACGACAGGGAGATAAAGACGCGCTTGCTCTTCAGGTGTACAGTCGGAAGCGCCAGGCTACGGAGGCACATGGTGAGGACAGCGGACAGGGTGGGACAGAGAGAGTGTGGCAGGTCAACCCTAAATGGGTGGCAGTACTAGCACAGCCTCCCCCACAGGGGGACCCACACGGGGCCACGGCCCCCCTCCTTCTACAGGGGGATAGAGACGAGGGTACCAGAGATATGGAGGTTGCACTCTCCCCGGGTGCTCCTTCTGAGGATGTTCAGGGGACCCCACCTGTGGTTTAGATGTCGGCCCTTGCCTGGAATGTCCGGGGGGGGTGTTCTCTGGGGAGATGGAGGGAGATTAGTGAGGTGCTGAGAAAGGAACAGTGTGAAATCTCGATATTACTTGAGACTAAGATCAGGGGGGCGAAAACTCTGTCCCGTAGAACCCCTACGGACTGGGTCCAGCTTCACAACCTTGGTCTCTGTGATATGGCGAGGATCTGGGTCAGATGGAAGGGAACTAGTTGGGAGGGTGAGGAGGTCTTCATGTCTGACCAGCTGGTGGCTATCTCCTTCACCAACAAGGGGGGGTTCCACTTCCTACTGGGTGCCGTCTATGGGCACAATGACAGGAGGCGTCGTGAGATCTTGTGGCAGGACATCATCAGGCTGAGTTCATTTGCGAGGCATCGGCACCTCCCCCTTCTTATTATGGGAGACTTCAATGCTACGCTATACCGGGGAGAGAAGCTGGGGGGGAGGCCGGTACCGGACCAGATTCTCTCAGATTTTCAGTCTTGCCTTCTCCAGTCTGGGCTCAGGGACCTGGAGAGGATAGGACACATATGGACTTGGCACAACAAGGCGGAGGTGAGCAGGGTGGCATGCCAGCTGGATCGGGCTCTGGGGAACAGTGATTGGTTTCGCCTTTTCCCCTCTTCTGTGGCTGAGGGGCTCCCTGCGGGGACCAGCGACCACTCGCCGATCCTGGTGCGCTTCGCAGAGAGTCCCAGAAGGAGAGCCCGTCCATTCCGGTATGACAACAGTTGGTTCCTTTCGGCTGGCTATGAGGAGACTGTGGTGGGAGGACTTGGCCAGGAGACGGTCGGCACTGCCCAGTTTTGTATGGTCCACAGGCTGAAAAAACGCCAAACGCGTCATCCGAGACTGGGTGAGGGCACTTCCCCGGACCTCCCTACAGGAGAAGGAGGAGGAGTTGAGAGACCTGCAGGCAGAGCTTCAGGGCGACATGATGAGTGGGGAGCTGGCGGCTAGAGAGAAGAGTCTGGCTGCAGAGGTCAACACCTTGAGGCTTCAGCAGGAGATTAGTGCGGCCCAACGGGCCAAATGCTCCTGGCTCAAGGATGGGGACCGTTGTACCAAATTCTTCTACGATGTCATCCGGGCGCGGCAGCACCGGAACCGTATCCAGAGACTGATTGGCAGAGACGGGCGCCTTGTGACTGACCAGGTTGCTATCCAGAGGAGGCTATCCAGTTCTACTCTGAGCTCTATCATCAGACGGATTATCCATCGGTTTCCCGCAGCTGATTACGAAGACGTTGATTACGGAGTACGGCAATAGTCTTCTTATGGCCCCTATCCGGATGGCGGAGGTGGAGACGATTGTGATGCAGGCTGATGCTTCCAAGGCTCCTGGGCCGGATGGGTTCTCCAGTGGTTTCTACAAACGCCATTGGAATTCCCTTAAGGCCCCGGTCCTTGCGGCTGTACAGGAGTTCTTCGATACGGGCAAGCTCCTGAAGGAGCTGAACCACACCTTCCTGACGCTAGTGCCCAAGAAGGAGGGGGCGACATCTCTTGCTGACTTTCGACCGATTGCTTGCTGTAATTATTTGTATAAAATAATTACTCATCTTATGTGCAGGAGGATGGAGGATGCTATGCAGGGTCTGGTGTCTCGGAATCAGGCGGCCTTCATTAAGGGGCGGTCTATTGCGGAGCATAGCCTGCTGGCTCATGAGCTGATTCGGGAGTTCCACAAGCCAGGCGGAATGAAGGCGTGTGTGAAGCTCGACCTGAGGAAAGCCTACGACACCGTCAACAGGGACTTCCTCTGTCATTTGATGGGTGCAATGGGCTTCTCCGAGGCTTGGGTGGATAGAGTCAGAGAGTGCATCACCTTCTACTTTCTCTCGGTCCTCATCCAGGGTATCCCTTACGGGTTCTTCGGCAGCAGCAGGGGCTTCGGCAGGGGGACCCGCTTTCCCCCTACCATTCACCTTGTGATGGAGTATTTCACTTGTCTGATGGACATCGCGGTACATCGGAGAGGATTGTACCGATATACAGCAGGGTCTCTTCGGTGGTCTCTCATCTCATTTATGCAGATGACCTTTGGTCCTGTTGAGGCCTTCCATGCGAGGGATGAGGGAGCTTGCGGCAGTGATGGAGGAGTTCGGACAGCTATCGGGCCTCCGGCTGAACAGGGACAAGAGCAAAGTCTACTCAGCAACTCTTGCACTTTGAAGGAGGAGCGGGCCATGGAGCTTGGGTGGAAAGGGGGACCTCCCGTGAAATATCTGGGGTGCCCTTTCCGTCAACTACGCGAAGGATCGTGACTGTCAGTCTGGTGGATTTTGCACAAGGAGGGTTGAGGGCTGGCAGACGGCTGGCCTATCATTTGGAGGGCGTATTGAGCTGGTCCCTCCGTCATTTCTGCTATTGCTCTGTTCTGGCTCCAATCGATTATGGTTCCTCTGGCTACTATCAGAAAGATTGAGGGCATTTGTGCCAAGTTCATTTGGCAGGGGGGGATACATGCAATCTCCTGGGAGCACTCTGTCGGCCTAGGAAAGAGGGAGGTGTGGGTCTGCGATCACTTGTTTCTGTCAGGGAGGGCGGCGGGGATCAAGCTGGCATGGAGGTTCCTTCAGGGTGATTCTTTATGGTCGCCTAGATGACTAGTCGGTATCTCCGGGGCAGAAACTTCTGGGTATGTGAAATTGACAACAACTTCTCTGTGTCTTTCAAGCATATCCTGAGGACCCGTCTGTTCTTCGGACGGCTTTGCGGAGGAGGAGAGGAGGGAGGGGAGACGGATCTTTGGCTCGATCCGTGGATCTCAGGTCCTCTCCTGGAGATTCTGGGCCCCCAGAGGGACGGCGTGGCATACAGAGGACTGACGTGTCGGCACATCATCCGTGGTGGGGTATGGAGGCCTGAGGAGTACCGGTTCACTGCTACGTTAGTTGAGGAATCAGACAGGTGCAGATCACTCCTACGGCATTGTCTGATGTATGGATGTGGGCCCCCCCGGCCGCTCGGAGGGTGCTGGGGAGTTTCGATTTAGCAGCTGCTACGACCTGTCCGCCCCCACTTCGATGATATTGAGGAGTACGACTTTGTCTGGGGGAAGGGGCTTGCCAGGAAGATGCAACTGTCTGCATACAAACTGGTGCTGGGCCGGTTGCTCACTCGGGACAGATTGCTTCGGTTCGGGGTTTCTGTCCCTGACCCTAAGTGTGTTTTGTGTGAGACAGAGCCTGAATCGATTGGGCACCTGTTCTTCCAGTGCCATATGGCGTGGAGCATATGGGCAGAGCAGTGCCGGAGACACTTGGGAGGGGTGGCAGGGAGCGGGACTTCAGAGAAATCCTTAATGGATTGGTGATTACAGGGGAAGGAGCAGAGCTGGGCTAGGCGTGCTCGATTGAGACTTGCTGCGTCAGTTTGGCATGTCTGGCGGGAGAGGAACCGGCGCATTTATGAGGGACTTTCCACCCCAGTGGTGGGCATCCTCCATAACATTGAGTCGGATGTACTAGTAATGTCCCCCTGAGTTGGGATGTATCTTTATGTTGTAACCTTATTGAGATGATGGAATAAAATTTACCCTTTTTCCAAAAAAAAAAAAAAAAAATATATATATATATATATATATATATATATATTATATATTATATATTATATTATATATATATATATATATATTATATATATATCATTCACTAGTATCCATTTTAAAATACTTCCTCTCTCACACACGACACACGATGGCTGGGCTAGTAGAAGAGCATTTGGCGTGAAAGAAGTGCTAACTGAGCTGGTAGAAGAGCATCCCGTGGGAAAGAAGTGCTGGTTGTAGAAGAGCATCATGTGGGGGAAGAAGAGCATTGGCGGTGAAAGAAGTGCTGACTGAGCTGGTAGAGAGCATCCCGTGGGGAAGAAGTGCTGGTTGTAAGAGCATCATGTGGGAGAAGAATGCTGGCTGAGCTGGTAGAAGAGCGTTCATTAGGTTATTTCATATTTTTTTTTCCTATTTTTATTTTCTTTACAGGTAGCAGGGAAGGTGTGCATATGCATTTTTTTGTTTTTTATGATAGACCAAACATCTTGAAGTAGTATACAACATATTAGGATATGATATTTATAATGTTTTTGCAAAATCTAATATTATTGTTTTATTATATATATATATATTATATATATATATATATATATATATATATATATATCTATATATATATATGATTTTTTTTTGTAGATTTTTTTGCATGTATATATATATATAATATATATATATATATAATATATATATATATATATATATATATATATATATATATATATATATATATATATATTGTGTGTGTGTGTGTGTAGATTTGTTTGGCATACAATTCCCTTAAATAGGTTATTATTTAGTATAAATTTTGTTTTACTTACAATTTTTTTTTTGCAGGATCACATAGACAACAAGCGATTTTGGGGGAAGAGATTCATATTATGAGATCTATAGTAAGCTGTTATTCGGAAGACATTCGATTCATGTGCTTTAGTTTACACTATAGTTGTCTATGCTGGAATACAATACATTTGTGGAATACAATACGTTTCTTTTGAATGGGCTATTTGAAATATTACATTATTTGGATTATTTTATGAAAATATGTTTGAAGACATTGTATTGGATGTTATGTTGTGTTCATGGTAGCTTGTTGCTCTTTGTTCTCAAGTTATTTGAATATAATTCAATGTATGTATGTTATTGTCGAAATAAGATTTTTATATTTATGCTAAGAAATATATGCGAAAAAAATTAATATAAATATAAAAATATATATTAGCTTTCGCGCATCAAATTATGTAGCAGAAAATATTTTTTTAATAATAACAAACAAAAATAACTAGACTTTTGGGGACGTGTGTTATGTTGCCAAAGTACCATCTTTCTGCGGCACGCAAGACACATGCTGCCAAAAGTTATTTTAAATAAAAAATATGACATGTTGCCAAAAGTGCTTACATTATGCGACATGTGTCATTTAATGTCGCCAAAGACTTTTCCAGACAAGGCTACGGCGACATGTGTGCAACATAGCCAAATATGTCGTGAAAACGCTTTGGCAACACACAAATGTAACTTTCCGCTACATATTGTATATGTTGCTGAACATGCATTTTCTTATAGTGAATCCGAGCAAAGCACCAGTTGAAATGGACAGCCCATAAATTACCAAAAGACCCTCTCTCACCGTGTGTATATATATATATATATAATATATATATATATGGGAGCGGATCGGGAGCCCCGCTCGCGGAGCCCCGCCGAAGCCCCGCCCTCCCTTAGCCGTTGGATCGCGCGGGCGGGGGCGGGCCCCACGCGGGCCCCGCGCGATCCGATGGTGCAGGGGGGGCGGGGCTTCAACGGGGCTCCGCGGGCGGGGCCTTTGATCCGCTTCCTATATATATATATATATATCATTCACTAGTATCCATTTTAGAAATACTTCCTCTCTCACACACACGACACACGATGGCTGGGCTAGTAGAAGAGCATTTGGCGGTGAAAGAAGTGCTGACTGAGCTGGTAGAAGAGCATCCCGTGGAAAGAAGTGCTGGTTGTAGAAGAGCATCATGTGGGGAAGAAGAGCATTTGGCGGTGAAAGAAGTGCTGACTGAGCTGGTAGAAGAGCATCCCGTGGGGAAGAAGTGCTGGTTGTAGAAGAGCATCATGTGGGAGAAGAAGTGCTGGCTGAGCTGGTAGAAGAGCGTTCATTAGGTTATTTCATATTTTTTTTTCCTATTTTTATTTTCTCTACAGGCAGCAGGGAAGGTGTGCATATGCATTTTTCTGTTTTTTATGATAGACCAAACATCTTGAAGTAGTATACAACATATTAGGATATGATATTTATAATGTTTTTGCAAATCTAATATTATTGTTTTATTATATATATATATATGATTTTTTTTTTAGATTTTTTTGCATGTATTATATATATATATATATATATATATAATATATATATGTGTTGTGTGTGTGTGTGTGTGTGGGTGTGTGTGTGTAGATTTGTTTGGCATACAATTCCCTTAAACAGGTTATTATTTTAGTATAAATTTTGTTTTACTTACAATTTTTTTTTTTTTTGCAGGATCACATAGACACAAGACGATTTTGGGGGAAGAGATTCATATTATGAGATCTATAGTAGGCTGTTATTCGGAAGACATTCGATTCATGTGCTTTAGTTTACACTATAGTTGTCTATGCTGGAATACAATACATTTGTGGAATACAATACGTTTCTTTTTGAATGGGCTATTTGAAATATTACATTATTGGATTATTTTATGAAAATATGTTTGAAGACATTGTATTGGATGTTATGTTGTGTTCATGGTAGCTTGTTGCTCTTTGTTCTCAAGTTATTTGAATAAAATTTCAATGTATGTATGTTATTGTCGAAATAAGATTTTTATTTTATGCTAAGAAATATGCGAAAAAAATTAATATAAATATAAAAATATATATTAGCTTTCGCGACATCAAATTATGTAGCAGAAAATATTTTTTTAATAATAACAAACAAAAATAACTAGACTTTTGGGGACGTGTGTTATGTTGCCAAAGTACCATCTTTCTGCGGCACGCAAGACACATGCTGCCAAAAGTTATTTTAAATAAAAAATATGACATGTTGCCAAAGTGCTTACATTATGCGACATGTTCATTTAATGTCGCCAAAGACTTTCCAGACAAGGCTACGGCGACATGTGCAACATAGCCAAATATGTCGTGAAAACGCTTTGGCAACACAAATGTAACTTTCCGCTACATATTGTATATGTTGCTGAACATGCATTTTTATAGTGAATCCGAGCAAAGCACCAGTTGAAATGGACAGCCCATAAATTACCAAAAGACCCTCTCTCACCGTATATATAATATATATATATATAGATATTATCTATATATATATATATATATATATATATAATATATATGTGTGTGTGTGTGTGG